>CAAKHB010008371.1:0-12193 GCA_901007665.1 Aeoliscus strigatus
GTGTGAGCGAGAGAGGAGAGCTTGACACACACACACACACACACACACACACACACACACACACACACACACACACACACACACACACACACACACACACACACACAAATGTCGTGAGCTGATGAACTAATGAGCATATAAACTGCATGTTATATAATTGTTGGTTACATAAGAGACGACCTGCTGTATTTATTTATGTCTGTGTTTCTATTCCGATCCCACAGGAACGGGAGGGACTTCCTGCAACACACATGCACACGTACACACACGCACATACACACCATAATTCATGAACGTAAGGAGTCAAAGAAACTGAATAATTGAAAAAAAATAGAAAGAAATTAGAAAAATAAAATAGAAATAAATTCCAATTATCATTGATGTAAGATTGAAATGATGTATTTTACGTTTTTTCTAAAACAGATCATGTAATATCTATCTATCTTGTTTAGAATCCATGTGAGTATCTGTATATTGCTTTAGAGGATGTTTCAACATCATTTCAAACATAAAGCATCTTCTCCGTCTGCAGATGTAGGAGAGAAAAGCAAAACTCACCTCCACTGATTTCTGCCGCTCTTAGTTTTTTCCTGTTTCTGTCTTCAGATGCTTGAAGATGAATGGGATGGAAGTCCTGTGAGCTGCTGGGCACGGCGTCCTCAAGTCTGTGATTGGACATGAAGTCAAAGCGCTCCGGGCTGCAACTCACAGATGAGTAATTTTCTGTAAGTTCGAAGTTCTTCAGAGACTTCCACTAATGACCACAGGGAGGGTTTGAGGATGCAGCACACTGCTCTGCTTTGTGGTGGATCCATCACACAAACACACAAACACACACATCACGTTCACTTTAGTCTTGTGCCTGGTCGGCTGGAGACAGAAAACCACATCTAGCTTCACTGCGTTCCTTAAAGGTTAATGTTGAATTAACGTTAAATGTTTCTGAACTAACAACTGAGCCATTTTCAGATCCTCCGAGGACTTCAGAGCTGCTGATCCCAAATGAGGGCAAATGTCTTTGAGGGCAAATATCTTTGTGAAGAATAGACTGGGCCTGATAGACACAAAGGGGGATAATGCAGTTCCCGGTAACCCCTGGTGAGCCTATTATCGACTTTTATTTGTATTATTTCTGTTTCCCATCTGTCTTTCTTTTCTTGTCTTTCTCTCTTACTTTTAGTATGTGTTTTAATGCAGTAAACTGGGCCCTGTACTGCTTACTCCGATTCAGTAGGTGGCGGTGTGAGCTCGATTTGCATACCGAGGGGAAACCCCAGCCAGGGAGAGGAGGAAGAAGAAGAAGAAGAAGACGTCTGGCTCGCTGTTTGTGTTTGCAGGTGAACATACAAACCGTATCCACCGGGTTAAACGCGTCCGCCAGTGATCCGTGGACCATCTATAGACGCGGTCTGCTAACGCTGGTAGCATTAGCAGCATTAGCAGCATTAGCTTCCGGTGGGAACCGGCGGTGGACGCGTTCGTGTTGTCGCTTTTCTGGAACGGGTTGTTACGTAACATGGCGATAAGCTGCGGATTTTAGACGACGTTTGTCCGACGTGAGCTCCAGCGGGTCGGTGGCACCATGGGGAAGAACCGGACCTACCTGAGCATCGGATATGCGACCTTCGGTTCCCTGGTCGGATTCTCCGCGTTCCTGGTCTGGAACGTGGTCTACAAGCAGCCGTGGACGGCGGCGATGGGAGGCTTGTCAGGTAGGGACTCACCTGGACATACTGTCCTCACCTGTCTCACCTGTTCTAGAGACCAGACCAGTAGCTCTTCTCCTGTAAAAACAGTGTTCCTGTGAATGAGTGAATTCAGAGTTTCATCACATATTCAGCAGTGCATCCATAATGTGACGTCATCTCCTCTAGTTCATGTATTTTCTGTAATTTGAAATGAATAAACATCTCTCTAAACAGCTCTCTGTTTCTCTCACTGTCTCTCTGTGTGTGTGTCAGGTGTGCTGGCGCTCTGGGCTCTGGTCACACACATCATGTACCTTCAGGACTACTGGCGGACGTGGCTCAAAGGTCTGCGGTTCTTCATGGCGGTCGGCGGACTGTTCTGCGTCCTGGCTCTGACCGCCCTCGTCACTTTCCTCACTCTGGCCGTCGTCCACCACGAGTGTAACGTCTGATTGAATCTCGGTAGCATGTGACAGGCATGTGGCAGATTAAATGAACTCCTGTCTGTTCTCTCACAGCTCCCACCGACCCCAGCAGCCTGTATCTGACCTGTGTGTGGAGCTTCCTGACCCTCAAGTGGTCCTTCCTGCTGGCGTTGTACTCCTACAGATACCGCCAGGAGTTCGCCGACATCAGCATCCTCAGTGACTTCTAGTGGCTGCTGATTGGCTGAGGCTTCAGAGACATTTGTTGAGGCCCGTGGGCCGATCAGCTTCGTACCCATCTTAACCCGCTCTGCTGCTTTAACGAGACACGGATTCTGTGGCGTGTAGGAACTTTAAAGCTTCATGAAACTTAATGTGTTTCACAGCTCACCACTGGAGCAAATGCCCAGTAGGTTGAACCCTTTAGCACCCACGGTATCTCAGTTTCTTCATCACAGTGTCCCTGTTTCTACATTGGTGCCAGCAGACTGTGGAGTACCGTAATTACAGGACTCTTTGTGTGATCAGAAAACGGTTCCTGAGAGCTGAGAAGTAGGACTCGGTTCATCTACCTTGTGTGAAGGAGCGAGAAGGAGAAAACGTCCCATCGGGTCCTGAATGTTGAGAACAGCCATGTTGCTGTCATTACGGTAATCCCATTGACCTTGTTGCCATAAGCTGTCGAGTCATTACCGTAATGACAACAACTTGGCTGTGAAGTAAAACTTCTCCACTTCCAGGAACCGTTTCCTGCTTCTAGCTCCTTCTTCACACCAGGTAGATGAACAGAGTGACACTTCCATGTTTTCTGTGCAAGTAGCCAGATATTTACAGTACTCCAAAGTATGCTAGCATGAATGTAGCACCAGGGATAGCGTCAGTGTTAAAGGGTCAAGCAGATGAAGAAGTAACAAACACGAAGCAGGTTGTGTGTTTCCGTGCTCAATAGTTGTTTTTTTTTACCTCCTCATAAAATCTAAAATCACGAACACACACACACACACACACCTTTGTCAAACTGGAGAAGAGAATGTTTTTTTTTTTAATTGAAGTCAGTTGCACTTTTCCTCTACACACACACACACACACACACACACACACACGTGTTCTGTGTGTTGTTCCCCCTCAGTGGGTTTGTTGGTTGTCCCAGCAGTAACGTTCCAACGTTCTATTTTCTTCCGTCAGGTTGTTCCAGGTTCAACCTGTTCAACCTGAAATGAATGAAAACTGTAGAACTCCAGTTTTACTGACAAAGCGACGTGGACCAAATGAACCTTCAGTTGTTTGGTTTCTGTCCGTTTATGTGAAAACTTGTTTTTCGTTTTTCTCATCTCAGGCTGAACAAACTCTGGTTTGACTGAAGCTGCTTTGTGGAGGAACGAACGACTGATCAATTATGCACTTTAGTCTTCGATGTCCATCATTGTTTCTCATTTTAATGTAAAAATCTTTGACATGAATATTTATTGTTCGAGGAGCTGACGTCTGCAGCACTTGGTACTGGACCATTAAACATGGTGGTTCCTCATGAGCACTCATTCACTTGTTCACAGAACCAGAACCAGACAGAGTTAAGAACTGGGACCAGATACAGAACAAGAGCCAGGACTGGAGTTGGAACTGCAGCCAGAATCAGAACGGCAACCAGAACCCCTGGAAAAGCTGGTGCCAGAATCAGAGTCAGAACCAGGACCACTGCTGATGACCTCACTGACCTCTGTCAGTTTCCTCCTTGTTAATCTTTCACAGGAAACACTTGTTGCCGTAGTGGGGACAAGAAGCTGATGATGTTCAGTTTGTTGGTGAAAATGCTACAGCTACAAGCAGAGAGGGGATGTGAGCGAATGAGGACGCAGAAAAAGGCTTTTGTGGGTGTGAATGAAGGTGTGACAGCGGACAAAGGTTTGCTCACACATGCATCAGTCCTGGCTGTGTGACATCATCAGAGCTGATGTTAGTTCACGCTGACTACTGACATTCGACTTAGGGTTGAGTCACAAACTGGAGGGTTGTTGATCCATAACTATGATGTCACAACCCAGAATCTGATCCTAAACCTATGCTAAAAAAAGTTTAAAACAAATCATTTACAAGGAACCAAAGGTTTTCTTACAATGAAATGAAATATTTTCTAGTGCACAAACTTGTAATAATATTCACTGAATGATTGTTGCGGTAAAAATAAGAATTTAAATGTTAAAAAACACTTGAAAATGTGAAAAAGATGTTGAATTCACTGAAACAGATAAAAGGAAACTTAAGATAAAAGATGTACTATTTTAATATCTTTACCCGGGTGTGTACCATCACATGTTCAAAATAAAAATAGTTTTCCCAAACTGTATTAAAACCAGCAGCACATACTGGTGCATTTCATTCATTCACACAAACAAATAGGCTGGTGCAAAATTGAACGCAACAGATAAAACAAATTATTGCCAATCAATCAAATTAAACGTTATAAAATGTATTTGATCATTGTTTTTTGTTTGTGACTACACTTGTGAATGTGAAATTTAGATAATAGTAGAAAAAAACGACAGCTGCACTGAAAGGCGCTCTGATTACGTCATGACGTCCCTGCACGCACGCCTGCGTGCTGACGGTGCTACGGTGGATGAGGATGTAGCATCCCAGGACGTGACTAGCGAGGCGGCGGACAGACGGAGAAAACCCCTCAGACATCGGCGCTGGGATCCGTTTCACCTCATGTTCCGTGAGTCATTCCGTCCCTTGTGGTGTTTTCACCCCGGACGGGGGGTTGTGAGCGACTATCGGTCGGAGTGGTCCGCGGGAACGGAGCTCTGTGGCGTTAGCTCGGTGGCTAACGTCCACAGGAAACCAGCTGCACGGACGCTGCTGGGGCTAGCAGCTAGCTGGTTAGCAGGCGTTTGCCACATATTCTTGGTGACGCACAGGCTGAGCTGGAACCCGACGTTCATATGGAACAACCGGAGCCGGTTCAACCGACCAGCGCTCCAAGGAACGCCGGCGTGCGGTTCTGATTTTTTCGCTGCACAGGAATTTGTCACCTAGGTTACCGTCGGCTAACGTCGGTGTGTAGGCTCAGCTAGTCTGCGAGGAACGGTGGATACGATCACCGTCACACCTGTCTCTCTCTCTCTCTGTGTGTGTGTGTCTGTCTCGAAGTGATGTCACACAGCAGCAGCATCCTCTGCTCGCAGAGGGACGAAACAGTTTGATCGGCGCAGTGAACCAAAGTAAAATGTCTTTCACTTCCTGTATTTGTTAAACACGAATTGTGTCATTTCAATAAGTGTGTTATAACACAGGTCATCTGTCATGGTGTGTTGTTGGGTTCATTCGTAGGCAACTGGACTTGTAGTGTGAAGACGTTTCTCCACTCATCCGAGAAGCCTAGAAGACTAGTGGAGAGTTCTACTACTAATACTAAGTTGGGTTGTTAGCTGGCACAGAGGGATGTGAGTTTCAGGTCACCCTCCATCCACTCAGCACAGGAGAGCTGCTTCCTCAGGACAGGACTCTGCAGTCCACCTCCACTTACAGGACAAGGATCACTTCTTTGGGGATGACAATGTTCACATCCTGGCCAGGGCAGACTGATGGTTTGAGAGAGGAGTCAAAGAGGTGATTTTTGTTAAATTAGATAAACCCTCTCTGCACTGTGCAATGCAGTCCTAGGATCTCTCCCCAGGAGGATCAACACCCACTCAGAGCTCACACCCCTTTGTGTGAGCGAACGACCCAGTATCAGCAGCAGAACTCTCCAATAGTCAGTTCAGAACTCGGATGTGTGGAGAAACTTCCTAAAGCAAACTGCAAGTCCAGTTGCCTACGAACGAACCCAGCAAGAAGTTTACTATTTATTTTTTTCTAATACTGCTTTCACCTTTACTGCTGTAGTAATATCGTTTTCAATAAAGGCTGATCTTAGCAGCAGAAACAACGATCAGGGATGTTGGTTCGACACTCAGAGGCTGTGAAGACGTTTGTGAGCTGCAATTTCTCCAGTCACGTGTCTATAACCTTTGCACCTGTCCATGAGAAGGTCATTTGTAAAAAGAGTGTCTGCGTGATTTCTTCAGGGACTTTGTCTGTCGCCGGTGGGCTGAAGCTCCAGATGTAACCTCCAGCAGAAGGTCAAGAGCTGACTATAAGCATCTGAGGTAGTTTCAGGGAACAATCTGCCTCAGTCTGAACTTTGTGGAACAGAGGATGTTTTCATGGGAACGTTTCGTGTTTTGCAGGAGGTTGTTGGTCCCAGTAATGTACCATGGGGTACGACGTTACGAGGTTCCAAGGGGAGGTGGATGAAGACCTGCTATGTCCCATATGCAGCGGTGTGCTGGAAGAACCAGTACAGGTGAGCGAGTGAGCCTCTGACCCATCAGATCATCTGCTTCTTCTTCCGTAGTTGGAGTTTGTTTTCCCTGTGTTCTCGTGTTGTTTCAGGCTCCACACTGTGAACATGCATTCTGCAACGCCTGCATCACTCAGTGGTTCGCCCAGCAGCAGATCTGTCCCGTGGACCGCACCGTGGTGACGCTAGCGCACCTCCGGCCGGTGCCGCGCATCATGAGGAACATGCTGTCCAAGTTACAGATCAGCTGTGACAACGCCAGCTTCGGCTGCACAGCCACGCTGCGCCTGGACCAGCTGCAGTCTCACCTGAAGGACTGCGAGCACAATCCCAAACGGCCCGTCAACTGCGAGGAGGGATGTGGGTGAGTCAGCAAACTGATGGATGAGAGGCACCAACACCACCGGGAACAAACCAAACTGTCCGATTTCCACTGAAGGTCCGAGCTGTGAGCTCACGTAATCTACTGTCCTTTCCATGGCAAAGGTTGCGGCGCAACGTGCTATAAAGCAAATTCCCCCAACACAACATGCTCTGGTGTTTCTCTTTGTGGTTTTGTTAGCATGGCATATATCATAGCATTTGAAGCAAATGCTGTGAAGACACGGTATCTTCTGAATCAGCGTCCTCCTCATCCTCTGTCCGACAATTAGCATGTTGGTCAGAACGTTAGCGACGGTGTGAACCATCATCAGATTGAACTGGTAGAATCATCTTCTGGAATGTTCAGTTGCTCCTGGAACCTTTGGGTGATTGGGTAAACTGATGATGGCTTGCTGATGATCATAGGGTTGTTGGCTCCTGATCTGTGCATTCTAAGAACACAGTCGCTTGTCTTGGACCTCCTCTGTTAGTGTCTGAGAAGGCTCTGACTGGACTCATCAGAGAAGAACTAGAACAAGAACTTTTGAATGTGGAAATCATGTCATCATGACTGTGACTCGTACATCTGCTGCAGGTGTACCATGACTTTGTCGTTATCGGAGTCACATCGTTGCTGACCCCTGGTGATCTATGTGTGGTTAGGACTGAATGTGTCTGGTCCTCCTGGGCAGAGATGGCTGCTTGTGTCTTAAACCGCCTGTGTTGTTCCAATCCAACAAAACTATCTTTGTTTTTACTCATCTTTCAAACTGTTTGTCATCTCTGGACAAGAGAAGATTGCTCCTGTCCTGAGGAGTGTCCTCACTCCTTCAGGTGGACAGCAGAGTCCTTTGGCTTCATTTCGATCCAAAGAAGCTTCAGATGAGCAGCGAAGCATCTTGAAGTAAAACAGTCTGTGAGTAAGGCCGAGTTCACGTGGCGTCACATCCGTCATGTTCTCTCTGCTGCAGCCTGGAGATGCCCAAAGACGAGCTGCCCAACCACAAGTGCATCAAACATCTGCGGAGTGTTGTCCAGCAGCAACAGACCAAGATTTCTGAGCTGGAGAAAACTGTGGCGGAACACAAACACCAGCTGGGAGAACAGGTGACGAGTTCTACTTCCTGTCGTTGACCAGAGAACAATCTCGCTTCCTGCTGAGGAGTGTAGTCCGTTCACAAACGATTTGTTCCAAAGAACAAATCTTTTGAACAAACTGTACTGAATCACTAACTGAAAAGATTCGTTCATGTCACAATTGAGCTCAGTCAACTGCTGCGGGTGAACCTGATTTGTTTGTTCCCTGCGAACAAGTCGACTGACACAAATCACTTCAAACGAAACTGACTGTATCTGAACTTAGTTGATTACATTACAGGGTGAAACAGGATGTCAAATACATTAGTTCATAGCATAACATTAAATACTTCAACTCAAATGACTGAAAGACTGGATTCATGTGAGCCATTATTTGATGCAAGATTTAATGCTAAATTGTATTTATGTTATTTTCATGGTTTCCACTGCACAGTGAAATTGGCAATATGAAAAAACATGCTGAGTGTACTGGAGGAAGTAGTTCCCAGCACAGCAGGATGTGAAGATTCACACACTTCTCCACCACCGGCTGAAGCTGATTCATTCCAGCAGAAGTGAATTGAGGACCAATTGGAGAAACTGCTGGGATTTTTAGCTAAGCTGCATCTCGATGAGTGGTTGTACCTCTGACCGACTGCCGTTCTTCTCCTCCAGAAACGGGACATCCAGCTGCTGAAAGCCTACATGAGAGCCATCCGCAGCGCCAACCCCAACCTGCAGAACCTCGAGGAGAGCATTGAGTACAACGAGATCTTAGAGTAAGTCAAAGCCTCTCCGACTCTGTGCTGCAGACATGTTCCAGTTGTTAGTTTGAGAGAGGAGTTAAAGAGCCCATTTTGTTCAATTAGAAAAACCTCTCGACAGAGGAGAAGGCCAAAGACATAATTTATCTACCACTTAAGCACTAATGCAGTCCTAAGATTGAGGATCAATACTCATTCGGGCCATGTCCACACGGATCAAAACCCTCTTTTTCTCCTTTGTCTTCTCTGCATCGTATCAAAAATATTTTCATCCAAATGGATCCATTGGAAACAACCAGACAGGCTGTAGTTCATACTCCAGGCCTGTAGGTGGTGCTGCAATTCACAAAAACTGGGAAAAGAGATGCTGAAGCAGCACTTCCTTCCTTTCCTTCCTCAAAAAGTGTGAGACAATAATGCTGACCTTGTTGTAGTTACTACAGTAATAAGAAAAGCTCAGTTTTAGTCGCTGTTCTTGAAAGAAAAACACTGAGAACCAGAAAAAAAATAAACACGATGGTGAGATTATATGCAGAGCTACGAGACGGACAGACGCAGAAGGAAAAACACTCTTAACTTTAAACCAAACAGACTCACTATCTGCTGCAGCACCAATGCTGCATGGACGTTGTTGTTGTTAGGAAACGTTGGGGGGGGCAAGAGTTCTAAGGTTAGAGGTCGCATGAGTGGAGGAAAGTCTGTTGTTGTTGTTGTTAGCCAGTTAGTGTGAGCATGATTCAACAATGATTGTGTTCTGGCAGGAACAACCAAATGTCCAGACAAACTACTGATTCACCTCAACTGGTCTCCATGGAGACCAAAGGTCCAGATGAACTACTGATTCACCTGAACTGGTCTCCATGGAGACCAAAGGTCCAGACGATAGAAAATTACTGATTCACCTGAACTGGTCTGGGTGTGGACGCAGACTACTTCCTGGTGCGCACCCACTCCTCCAACATTAAACCAGACACTTCTTCTTCCCGGTGTGAAGGTGGGTGAACTCCATGCAGCCGGCCCGGGTGACGCGCTGGGGTGGCATGATCTCCACCCCGGACGCCGTGCTGCAAGCCGTCATCAAGCGCTCCCTGATTGACAGCGGCTGCCCGCTCTCCATCGTCAACGACCTGATCGAGAACGCCCACGAGAGGAACTGGCCTCAGGGCCTGGCCACGCTGGAGACGCGGCAGATGAACAGACGCTACTACGAGAACTACGTGGCCAAACGCATCCCTGGCAAACAGGCGGTGGTGGTGATGGCCTGCGAGAACCAGCACATGGGCGAGGACATGATCCTGGAGCCGGGGCTGGTCATGATCTTTGCTCACGGCGTGGAGGAGATCTTATAACTGTACTGCTGCTGCCGCCGCCGCCGCTAGCTCCTTCGCAGACGAGAGGTGGAACCTCCCAAACCAATCTGGCTTGTTTTAAAAAAAATATCTATAAATCAGAGGCCGACTCTGAAACTTGATGCCGATGCCTTAAAGGAAACACACACACACACACACACATACATACATATGATCCTGGCAAACAGAAATCCAACCTGTGGTCAAAGTGATGTTTACAAGGTTCATGTGCATGAACTCATCTGATTGTCGGTGTCCCAGAGAGGTTCAGGCCTCCATCAGCAGCTGTTTCATTCCTCATGCAGCAGGAGTCTGTGCGCTGCACCGCCGGGACGGAACACGACCATAGAACCTTTTAGTGCTCCGTTTCAGGCTGAACCTCCGAGCGTCAGTGAGAACGGTTTCGTCAGTGCGTTTTCAGAAGAAGCTTCCTCATAACGATTGTTCTTAGACACGACACACACAGAAAAGAAGTAGTTCCTCCAGCAGTTCTTAGAACCCTGAAGAAATGGGAAGCGCCTTCTGTCCTCGCCGGTATAAATGTGTGTAAATACAAATACGATGCGAACTCTAGACGTCATTTTCCTCCGCGTTCTTGTGATTCTGTTATCGTGTTTCTTTCCGTGCTTGCGGTCAGTATTTGTTTTCCTGTGAATATTTCACATGGCGTCGTGCTTCTCGATTGTCCAGAACCTCTGTGCCATCTGTTATTTATTGTGTTGCCTTCTACACAATCGTGCTTGAAGACGTGGAACTCTTTTGGCCTTCTTTTTTTTTCCGGTGCATTTGAAGTCGGTCACAGGAAGCAGTGTGGTTCTCGTTCTGTCCGTGGCCTCGGTTGTAAATAGTCTGTACGGTCCAGGTGAAGTTTGGATTGAACTGTGTATAATGAGTTTTATTTGTCTTAATGATTCACTTCATATTTTTAAGATGTTTGGATGAAACAGACGTCGACCTCTAAGTTGGCAAACACCTGCATTCATTAAAGAACCACAGCTTGGAGATTGTAAAGATGTTTGTCAAGTCGCTCTGGTGGATTTGTGAAGATGAAGTTTCACCGGGTGACGTCAGATGTCGTATAAAATGGTAAATGGACTTTTTTTTTTCTCTACACCTTCGTGGTGTCCAAAGCATTTTACAGTGGTCACAATTCACCCAATCACATACACACTTGTACACCAATGGGCGGCTGCTGCCATGGGCGATGGGAGCAATTTAGGGTTCAGTGTCTTCCCCAGGGAGTAGGATTCGAGCCACCGACCCTCCAGTCACTGTGCGACCCCTCGACCAACTGAGCCACAGCCGTTCAAGAAGAACGTTTGTATCACGCCGTCTGTTTTTTTTTTTATTATTATTATTTTTGTTTTCTGTTATGTACCATGTTGTACAGACAAGAAATTAATAAAATGTCAAACTTCATCAGAGCAACGCGTTTCCACATTTGGCTGATGGAGAAGAGAAGGAAGTGCAGGTCTGTATTTGACCACAGTGTGTCATCAGAGAGCTGCAGGACCTGAACAAATGAGGCAGAGAAATGGAACGGTGACGATCAGCTTACGCAGTTTCAGCATCTGACACAGTTTCAGCAGTGATCACAGGTTTTGTAGCGAACACACTTTCAGCAGTGAACTCAGAGAAGATGTGTGTGACTCTGTCTGACCCAGACACACTCGTCTGTTTCCGGCCTCTTTGTGTTCTAATCCCTGAACTGTGGAATGTGACATCATGTGCTTTAGCCAACACGCTGGAATTGTCCACACGCATCATTACGGTCCGATGGCCGGCGATAGAGTTGTAAACGCATCTTACAACAAAACATTCCTACAAAATCTTTTCTAAACAGAACCCTGCTGCACACATTCCTGACCTAGGTGTCATTTCCAGCAGTTTGGTACCATCACATGTTCTGATGAAGGTCAGTGAGTACAAACAAGAATTCCCACACCTACGTATAGAGAAGGTCCAATAGAACCACCTTCATTTAGAATGAAAACACATGTAGGAGCATCACGTCCATTGTAACAGAATTATTTCTCGTCTCTAATTGGCTGCAGACAGGCTCCACCCACTTTATCCACCTCAGACCACCTGTTAACTATAAATGCGAAAATGCATGATTGAATTTGATTAAAACAGAGTTTATTCATTAAAAAAACACGACACCTGCTGCTGTTAGCTTATTTGT
>CAAKHB010008374.1:0-18994 GCA_901007665.1 Aeoliscus strigatus
CAGATGTTGCAGTCTGAATATTCCCGAATGGCCCACATGTTTTCTTAATACTTAAGTGGGTAGATATTCTATCATGAATGCAGACAAATCGCTAAAGTCAGAATATTACTTGAGGACAGAAACAAAACAACTGAAACAACGTGTCTGTGAAGGTTCTCAGTCATCCAGGTCATGGTATCTTGCTGGGTTAAATCGTAGGCAACTGGACTTCTTGTTTTCTTGAAGACGTTTCGCCACTCATCCGAGAAGCTTCTTCAGTTCTGAACAGACTAGTGGGGAGTCCTGCTACTAATGAGTAGTGATTAGTAGCAGGACTCCCCACTAGTCTGTTCAGAACTGAAGAAGCTTCTCGGATGAGTGGCGAAACGTCTTCAAGAAAACAAGAAGTCCAGTTGCCTACGATTTAACCCAGCAAGACAACTGAAACAACCTTCAGCTGTCTGCCTGTAACAACATCATTAAGTAAAAATGTAGACACAATGGTGTAATAGATGACCTCGTATGTGATGCCGCCGTCAGTGCCGGCATCCCAGGGGATAAGATCTGTCTCTAGCTTCTGGACCCAGCCACACTCCTTGGTGCAGAGGTCCTCTCCTGACAGCCCCACGTTCCAGTCCGGACTGGGGCCCAACATAGTGAGAAAGGACATCAGATGACGGGTCTGGTCCACTGAAAACTCTGCTGATGGAGCTGCTCGCCTGGTGATGGTGGAGAAGAGAAAACAGATGAAATATCTGAAATATCCAGTTAAAGGCAGTAATATTTTATAATGTAAAAAGTAGGGGTGGGACACATGTTAATTCAGATTAAGTAATTGCAAAGAAGATAATGCATTAAAAATATTAATGCATTTTATCGCAGTTTGCATACCAAACAACGTTTGTCAGTGCACCATGTCGTGGAACGCCAATTATACTGACGCACACTGTTCCGACTACAACAATGGAGCATGAAAGGAATATAGTATTTTTATTCATCGTCAAAAGTCCCTTCCAAAACCAAATTTGGACATGACATGATATCAGGAATCCCCACTCCACCATATCAAAAGCCTTTTCAGCATCTAGCGATAGAGATCGGGTTATTACGATTCCCTACGACTCCCAGATGCCCTATTCTTGACGAAGCCCACCTGCTCACCACCTATAATATCTGGTAGCATTTCTTCTAGTCTTGATGCCAGGGTCTCTGTCAAGATCCTGTAGTCCAGGAGACTCACTGGTCTGTAATTGTCTGCGTCCGACCCATCTCTAGGCTTTTTAGGTATCAACGAAATCAATGCGTCATTAAACGTATTTGGTAATGAGACATACTGTAAGTATTTCAGTACCTTTTTTGATTATTAGGATGTTACTTCATGATAAGACCAGACAGATGTCTCTCTCTCTCTGCCACCTGCCTGATGCTGCTTCCTATGCTTTAGTTCCTTTGTGTTATGTAGGTTGAAAGACTGAGGGCTCCGACAGATTTAGCATATTGTTGATATTTACCTCCGCCAAAGAGGTTATGTTTTTGCTGGCATTTATCTGTCTGTTTGTTTGTCAGTTAGCAAAATAACTCAAAAAGTTACCAACGGATTTCAATGATATTTTCAGGAAATTCGGATAATGGGACAAGGAAGGATTCCTACTCTTCTTGAAATAGGGCCATTTTCACCAGATGTGTATATAACACGCAATACCAGAAGTGGACTGTCACTGTGGAGCAGTGGTGAACATGTCTGGCTTTTAATCCAAAGTTTGGGGTTTCGTTTTTGTTTTACTATTAAATTGTGAAAGTGAAAAAGTTAAATTAAGAACAAAAATCTAAAACAGAGCTCAGTGTGCATGATTTGTGAGACAAGATTGATCATGATATTTGACTACTTGTGACAAATGCTTGTTCTGATGATCAGGGAAGTTTATTAGAGTATAGTAAAATACATGTAGGACAATAATATTGAGTAAAAATCCCAATATGGATGGAAATGAGCTGCTTGGTAGAGGTCTGCGCTCTCCATGTGCTTTTCTGGTATATCGTTGTGGTTTGTGTGATTGATCCAGTGCTCCTTCATCGTTTGCTAATTTCAGCCAGGCCACCAGTCTCCTTTAGTTCTGTTCTATTTTCCTTTTCCTATTACTTATTACCAGTGTTTTGGTGAAGCTTGGGTCTTTGGCATCTCTCTGTTATGTGTTGCCAGCTTCCTATGAGCCGGAGTATGACACTGCTGTCAATGTCCAGATGTACACAGTTTTAGTCTAATCCTTCTCAAAGGAGCATTTTTCCTTTAGTGCAAAAGACAGTGAGAGATACTTACAAGTTAAGAGGCTGCCAGGCTGGCCACTGAGCCTTAGTCTTAATGACGGTCAGTACTTCATCCCCCTGAGGGATAGAGAGCGAGAACAATTTATCAATAAATGGAGGAAGATAAAGGTAGAAAGAAATGACACAAAAGGCCAAAGTTGACAAATTGACATGGCTTAGGGTGAGGACACTCACCCAAGGACAGCAAAGTACATCCCACTTTTCAGAGGCTTAAGAGCCTGGACAAATGTCTGACTTATCAGGATAAAAATTGCTTTGTGCTGGCTCATAATAGCGTTCCATCATTCTGGTCAAGAACCTCAATCTGCAGCCAACCACCTCTTTCCACTTTATGGTCTGAAAATTTTTGATCATGAAACATGTATGTATATAACAGCAAAAATGTTTTAGTGTGGTGTGGGAGAACAGATCAGAAGACAAAAGGCTTATTTGCCATTTTTCAACTGTCACAACCGCACCCTTCAGGACAATACACACTGTATGTATATATTGGTTGAATATGCATTTTAATAGCTGACTGACGGTTTCATAGTCACATTGAAAGCTTCCTCGCTTCCTTTGTGTATGTAAACAGGTTTTCAAGTAGATGACCTTTTTTTTCAATGCATCAAGGACACAAAGACTGAAGGATGTTTTCCACAGAGAAATGTGGTGTATGTACAAGAAGACGGACAGACACACAATATACAATTAGAGCAAGCTATGGACAAATATCCACATGGGAAGGGTGACAGGCCATGGTACAATGTGGCACACAAAAAAACAACAAACTCCGTTATTTGGACTATTTCGAAACAATTTACCAAGGAGGTTATGTCTTTGGCCCTTGTTTGTTGGTCCGCACATGTCCGCAAAAATGAAAATTATCAACATTTTAGCAGAGATGTCTGTTTACCCAGAGAAGAACCCATTAAATTGTACAGGCCATTCAGATATGTGTGTGGATAAAAAAATGTTATGTATTATTCCCTGTCCCTGTGCCATGAAAACTTCACTTTGTGACTTCTTTGTGACTCTTTAAGCGTGTCCTCATCCCAAGCTGCAGGTGCCAGTTGACTCCGGGGTATGAGGACTGATAAACACAAATATGACACTATGAGAAGGTAAAGAGATCCGTTTTCATGGTCAGTGAAAGGAAATATAACACAATCTAAAGTGCATAAGGATTTCATTTTGGTGTGACACAATCAGACAATGTATATGTCAAAAATCTTGGTGGATGTCTGTGCTTTTTAAATATTGTTCATTGTGAGTGATGCAAATGTTTTCAAGCTCCTAATTTTGTGTGGTCTTTTGTAAGCACTGTCTCCATGTGATTTGAAAACCATTAGACAAAACTTGAGAGTAGATGTTTGTTTCGTCTTAGATCCCCTTGCTAGTCTCAGTGCCATGAGGGACTCATGTGCACGGCTGCAGTGTGAGGCTTGGTATTTTCAAGTCTAATAAAGGGAAATGAGCCTTGGGACTCTGGGAAAAGGTGTTTAATAAAAAATCTAAACTGCACTAATACAAGTTCAATTGCTTTGGGCTTGTGGAATCAGATAAAGGACTGGGCTATGCTACATGTGACACAGATAAAACTCACAGCTTAGTAACACACAAACATCTCTCACACACATCCGATTCATGTCACAGAGAGAAACATCGAAAGGTGACTACATGATGAAATTATGTGCCCATGTGGAACAAACCACATGTGACAAAGTTATGAAGTAGAGAACAGTGCAGTATAATCTGTCCAATTACATTATAATTTACTCCTCCCTCCAGCCAGCTGCTGTAATTGTACTGTACAAAAAACAACCTGAGACCCCCGACAGCTGCACCGTAATCACATCTAAAATAAAGCCTTAATTTTCTTTCCTCCAAAGGCATGCTAGACAAAAAAACAGAAAAACACCTTAATATTTAATGGCAGTAGAGTTAATGTGGTTGTATTAGATATTTATTGGATTAATAATATCAGTAAAAAGCTCGCTGTTTCCAATTCTTGAAATAACCCAGCAATTGTACACTGCAGCCGCTGCAGATGTGTTTACTTTCTGTCTCCTTGTACGCCATAGAAGCTCTTGTTCCAAGCATTTGTGTTATTTCAATGCCAAACATGAAACACAAGCAAAACGACAACATTACACAGGACTGGGATCGTTGAAACATTCTTATGAAATAATTAGCATGATGCTGACTGCAGACTGAATGATGGAAAGACTGTAAAGTCAGAGAAGAGAATCATGATTTTACTGCATGCAGACCATTGAAATGTGTGTGTTAGTAGATAAAGCTAAACTGCTACATTCGTCCATTAAATTCATACTTTGAGTGGTGACAGTAAAAACTGAGGGAGTCAAAAATCTCGAGTCACTTCAGCTAGAATGTGGAGACATGAACGGAAATATCACAGACTGTTGAGCTGCCATCTTTCTGAATGGTGCATTTTTTAAATTATTGGGTGCAAAACAGTTTGACAGTGAATGAGGCCACTGGAAATATTTATTGCCATCCTACCAAAGGTACTGCAGTGCTTCTTAGCTTTGCAGAAGAGTCTGCTTTGCTGAAAACAAATATAATCCATATAATCTGTTTTTATTCATTTGGCTTTTGGATTTGATGCTCTATATGCAGTGAACTTGCAAAATTGAGCAAAAAAGGAAGAAAACTAACAGCAATAATCACAGTCACAGACACTACACATGCACTTTGTTATGACTAGTGGAATCACAACAAGAAGGTTAACAAAAGGCAAAACATTCTGCTTCTGTAATTGTCAACAAGTTCAAAAAATTGAAACCTGAGCATGAAACTAAGGTTTTAGTTGGTCTGAGATTGGGCTAGTTGTTGTTACATTTGGGTGTTTTTTTCCGTATTTCCCTGTGTTATTTCAGAGTTAATTTATTTCATAATTCAAGTTTAGTCTTTTGAACACTGAGCTTATTTTCAGAATCACATTCATAGTTCTGGGTAAAACCTAAACTATAAATCACACTGTGTTCAGCCACAGAATGACACTGGCATGCTAAATGCCCTTGTGGGTCACCAATATGTGTTGCTCTTGTCTTTTCACATATGCACACGTGTTGTGTTTCTCTGATAAAATGATTTGTGTGTGTGTGTGTGTTTATCAGTGACTATATTACAGCCTGAGGGTTTAGTAATTCATCACAGTGTCGGGTGTAATCTGTGTCACCCAAGGAAACATTGTCTCTTTAATCGGCATGGATCACTTGCTGTTACAAAGAACAGCTGTAGTTAATAACAGCTGTAGAATGATGCATTGATCGAGTGAAAATGTCAGACAAACTCCAGGCTCCTATGCATGATTATTGTCCTTGAGAGGACTATTAACATCCACAGATCATCACAATTTAAAACACCTTGAAAACAAGTCATCCAAGAAAAAACAACGTATTAACAGCAATGTAAGGTATAAATACTGGAGATACTATGGACGTGACTCATACAATTTCATTACAAATACATAAAGTGGTGTTACATTCAATAACCCCCCCAAGGAAATGAAATGTAATCTTGTTCCTTGTCTTGTGTAAAAAGAGTCTGGAACCTTTGCCGGGCTTCTACACCCTGCTAATTTCTCTGTCTTATGAAATTTAGTGTCACCGTCTTTCTGGTTTGCAACCATCAGGTCTGGTCATTTTTTATTACAGTTACTGTGGCATTTGGGTTGAGGTTGAGGAATAAATATGAAGAGATCTTTACCTGGTTATGTTGTATACTTTAACTTGGGAAACCGAAGGCTGCCTTTGGCACTGAAGAAGATGATTTTAAAATTGCTGTTGGCAGTTTCACTTTGTGTGATATAATAGATTAATGATTGGGGTCAAAGGTTTGAAACCATAGTAGAGACAAATAAATAGTAAAACAAATAAAACCGGTGCAGCAAAGTTCAAAAGTCTCACAAAACATATCAGCAACCATGTTAGCACTTCAAAGCCTTTTTGAATATAACGTTTTGTAGGCCTGATTTCAAAGTCCAGGCTCTGTACGGCACTGAGCCCCGATGGGGAGGTGTGGTGCAGCCCTGCAGCTCTGAAGGTGCCAGTGCAGTTTTGTGGAGTGAGAAGTTCCTGTAGGTAGACTTCCTGTCTACAAGACTTCTTCAAACTTACAATTCAAAATGCCCTACGGAGCAGTGGAATAGTGCCATGCTTTACTGAGATCCAGGGGTTACTGCCAGACAAAGTCAGACAATGAAAAGGGCAGCAATGATACACAAGAGAGAAAAGACGGAGTTTGTTTTGTACTGAGGGAGAAGGCAGTGGTATCAGGAGGGATGAAGGGAGGTCGGGTTTTGTAGCGGTAAACACTGAAGACAGAGTGAGAATGTCCAGTCATTGTTCTCATCCTGTTTCCAGAGAAACTGTAAGTAAGTCAAAGCTAGTGATGAATTTCACGCCCTCGGACCTGTTGCAGGAATAAAGTCAGTGCTCACTAGGATTTTTGTTCATGACCACTTGAAAAAAAGACAGATGAGGAGGACAGGTGACGTTTTTAGGTCATAGAAACTACGGAAACCACATTAGGATTATAGTAGTCAGGTTTATGGAAACACTGGTATTCCCGTCTTTTATGATGGGCCTTTTTATGTAATGTCTGTCTCTGTATTTTATCTTATTTTTCTTTTCTTAATGGACCCAGAGTCTCTATAATAAAGGCAATGATGATGATGATGATGGCAAATGGATTTGAGGCTGTGAACCTGTCAGGCTCATGATGGACATGCTGAAAAATGTTCTCCATCTATGTTGTTGAAGGAGTTTTCATACTCATTACGTTTTCATAACACTTATACCAGCTGCAGGAAATGTGTCAGTCTCAAAAGGTTTCCATCTTTTCATTTGTGTCATATGGTTTTAGAAGCTCAACACAAGTAGAAATAAAATTCAATAGAGGAGTTTTACGTGACTGATTTTCAGGAAGTTGGCACATGAAAGTGTTAAAAATAGCAATTTCAATGTCCATGCATACATATAGCACAAACTAAACAACATCAAAGTGAAATACTAAGTTTAATGGTGGAGTTAATAAACAATGGAAATTACATTCCATGTTTCTCACCAAATAACATTAGCAGCCCTTGACTTCTATGAAATCTATTTCCTTGAAATCCATTGTCCTCTGTACATCTTTTCATTAGTTTTCTTCGTGCCTTAAATGATACATTACTGTTTTCTTGGTTTATAATCGCAAACAACATTTTAGTCAGTTTTCTCACCTTCTTTTTGATAACAGTTCATACCATACATCCCATGCTAACAATGATAATAAAGTGCTGGAACTAATTTGAAGCCTAATTAGAGGCATTCTGATCAGTTTTGTACTGTTCTGCAAAAAAGAAAAGTGTGGTATATATAAAGCATATGCAAGTAGCATTTGAACTCCACAGTAAACAAAAGTTAATTATGTTCTACCATTTGAGCAGTTGCTTTGATTATTACCTTTGCAATATGTTTCACTACAGCACCCAACACATTGTTACACATCCTATAATCTCATCTCTGACACCTTACAAAAACATTCTCTCGGTTCATTTCTAGATTCATCGGACGGAAATGAAATCACAGTGCCCTCTAACCCCAACGTGGGTCCATTCCACTGCGTGTCTCACTTGGAAACCCTTGATAATTATCTTGTCATGTGGCTCGATTGGTGTGTTGAACACAACATCTGGCCCACATTATAACTGGCTCGTTATAATGAAGAGAGATAGAAACTTATATCAAGCTGCTGTCATGCAGTAAATGGCAACCCAAAGGTCAGCGCTACGGCTGCGATGGGGGCTGTGATTACATCTTATCACCCAACATCCACCTGGTGCGAGTTCAAGCAACAGCAAAGTGAAATAAGAATCAAGATAAGAATGTTGGAACTGATGAAGAAAGAAATGTTAGCAGGGCAACACGTTGATACGGTGAAAATGACGGAAATGAAAATGGGGACACAGTACCAGAAAGCCTAAAAACACTATGAATGGTGACTAACAGCATCACTAATACTATCACAGGTGACTACGAAAAGTGAGTGGAACAACAACTCTCCCAACAAGTTGCAAGAAATATTAAAATCATGAACTTTGCTGTCCAGTCATTTTTTAAACTGACAGCTGAACTCCACGGAGGGAGATTTGCTACACAATGATTAACCCACTTATAACATGGTCACTTGCCAAAGAAACAGTAATGGGACCATTAATTCATGTTTTCATGTGTAATACCAGTCCTAACTTACATCAGTGCTTGTTTTCCTCGTCAAATGTCGTGTTGATACTGCTGAGAGCTGCGCTGTTTGTGCGCTTTTTAATGTTGCCAATGATGCACCAGGTTGTGCCGTGGATGGATATCAGAAAAGTTTACCATGAGTTAAGTGTGCAGTGATGGTCAAAGGTCAAGTTTATCTGGGTACTTTGGTTATATAGAAGACCTTTTCCTGTAGCTACACTCTGAAGTTGACATTTAAGTGAGGACAGGGGACCATTCAGACAACATTCTGATCTGATTACAATTATGAGTCAGAAACACAAATAATGTGCACACATTGGGCATGAAGGTAAGCCCCATCTAAAAACTAACGTGCATAATTTGGTTGTATTTGAGGCAAATGCACCTCTTAAACTTAATTTACTACCAGAGTCTGCTGAGGTGAAGCTTGAAAAAATAATTACGTAAACAGGCACAGGTAGTTGAAGCTTGTGCGATAATTGGATAATTGGTTTGTCATATAATTGTGATTATTGATGAGATGGAGAGGGGATTGATGGCCGCTGTTAATCCTGACCTGCTTTCAACACAGCAGACATAGACATAAACAACAGGTGTGAACATGTAGCTTAATGTTCATGCAGGGGTTTTTAATCATCATTTGAGAGGATGGAAGCAGAGATAACACACACACACACAGATGCTGCAGATGCAAACATAAAAAGTGGCAGCTGGAGTAGTGTCGTCTGTGGGATACAGACGGAGTAGTTCACAAGGAGAAGGAAGGTATGCAGTAACTGTCCAAAATCCAGTATTTCATGGAATAGTTTTCCATTAACCTGCACTTGAATCATTCTTGTAGTAAATCTGGTAGCTTTTTCCTGCCATTAGATAGATAGATAGATAGATAGATAGATAGATAGATAGATAGATAGATAGATAGATAGATAGATAGATAGATAGATAGATAGATAGATAGATAGATTCTTTTTAGTCTGCATATGTCATACACATAGAATAAAGGAGATTGCAGTGGTAGAAAAAAAATCAACCAACCAATAAACAATCATTTAAGTGCTTCTTAGAAAATGTCACCATAGTAACACACTACGATAAGTCTTTCCTAAGAGCTGATCCTTTTCACTCGAGAGAGTGATATTAGTCACTATCCACCTCCTGAAGCTTGCAGTAATTTAGACCTAACTATGAGACTCCGTCTGACACCTGCTTCTACAAACAGGCTTTGTGAGCGTGATGTGTGTGTGCCTGTCTGTTTTTAGCATCACAAATGGGGTGCACTGAGAAAACCTCTATCGCTATATACTACATAGCACTTCAATAGGGTTGCCACGATTATCACATTTATCAATTAATCGTGATTGTGGCAAGTCACGACGAACCACTTCAGCACGTAAAGTAGCAGAGGAAGGAAATCTGCCACCATTGTTTACAGCAAATGCACAGCAATAGAGGTTTGTTGTAATATCCTTGTTCGCGATGTTTGAGCTCACACTGGGACGGGTTTCATTTGTTGATGACTCCTTAATGTGCACATCTAAACATGAATTCAGTAACACTAATGTGTATTAAAGCCAACCACTCCCCTGAGTTGATGAATCAAGAAGAAGACACACAAGCAGACCTCTGGTGTCAGATCTGAGACCACTTAAGTCCAAATATACTGCAGATGACAACAACAGCTTTCATTTCATCATAACTTGCCCACTTAACAAACCTTTCCAAATAACTCAGAGCCAGAAAAAAGGCATGAAAAGCATCGACGTGCATGTGAGTATGAAGTGCATAACAAGTGTGAAGAAATGTGTGAAGTGCATAAATAAAGAAGTGGAGCACATCTTTAATAGATTAGATAGAGATGTGTCCTTGTATGAATGCCAGACAAGCATCCATTCGCCTCATTTGTCATGTTATGTGACACCCGAACCTGAACTGATGTCTGCTTTGGTTTGTGCAACAAAACTATAGGGCCTAATTTAGACTTACACTGTCCTATCTGATATATTTAAGATCCTGTATTCTGGGTTTTTTTTTTGGTCTGAGATCATCTTTTCACCTTCAGATTGTATATCTTCAGTTTAATTTTTTTTAAATCTGGCATGGGAGATGTGTTGTTTGGGCAAAAAGAAAAAGTATTTTACTTGAGTTTAGTCAATGAAATGGAGACGTTTTAGTTACATTTATAACATTGTATTTAATCTGATGAACATCAACTCCAACCAAAAGAGATCTTTGTAATTCGTCAAGTCAGCTGGTGATCTACATTTTGCATGATTAAGAATACAACTGTGCTGTGTGGTCTGATGGTTTTCGAAATACATTCCAAACATGGAACATGCACCGATTTGCATTTTATTTTGAGAAACTGCTACGGCCCATCACTGTCTTTCAGACTCCCATAAAACAGTGAGAGCAGTATTCTCAATCACATACCTTTACTGTTTTTCCCCCGAAGGCAACATCCTATTCAGTACTGCTCCTCGACTGATTTGACTGCCTTCACTGATGGTACAAGACTCATGTTAAAACCTGTTGCTTGTTTCCACCTCATTGTCTCAGAACTCTGGTTCTGATTCTGGTTTATTTCTGGGCATTTGCAGGAAGAAAACTGCAATAATTGGGACTCAACAGGGATATATCAATTAAAACATTAATTCAACCACAACAAACTTTCACAGTTGGTGAAGAGGCTGGGAAAGTGAAGCAGCCTCAAACCAATGTGAGAACCCACAAATGCATTTCCTGCTGTGATGATATCTCAAGGCACGGAGAAGGTCACAGTGACACATTCCCTTTTTTTTCTTTTTTCTCTGACTTTGATCAGCTGCAGCTTTCTCCAGAGGGCACGAGAGCCACAGGCAATATACTGTTCAGCCAAGTCTGAGGCTCAGGGCGAGATTAGGGTGTGCAATTGTGTGTCCAGCTGTTTTTAAATCCTACCCCCTTTCTAAAGAAGAAAAGGTGAATATAGTCCTGTAGGTTCTTCTTCTAAAAGGAATGTCAAGCCACAACCATCTCTCAAAGGAATGACAGAAAATGGCTTTTCTTGACAGCTGTTGCCACGACAGACATCGACCTTAAGTGTCTGCAGAGCTCCTCATGAAGAAAGAAGAGGAATTCAACTGAAAAATCATTTCAAAAGGGGGAAGAAGAAAAAGAAGAAGTGCACTTTAGCACAAAGCATCACCAGTAGACCCTTGAGATTTTGAATGTGGCAAATCACCACAGAGTAAGAGAAGTACATCAGCTTAACTGAAATGCAATTGACTGCATCTGTGACCACACTTCTCCCAATTAAATCTGGAACAAACGGCTCACGTCAGCAGCTCCTGACATTTCGCTGTCTGATCTTAGTATGATCACACCCACTAGTGTAAGAACATGTGCCGTTTTGCAGTGTGAAATAATTAGGTTGCTCCAGGTTATTTTTTTGGCTCCATGTCTGTGTGATGTGGTATTAATGTGTGTATTTACTGCCTGTCCTCCAGCGCTTCACATTTTGTAACTTCAGATTGCTACAGTCTCTCTTGAGTAAGGGAGTGGTCCGACTGACTGACACCTAATGTTTATTTCAAGTCATTTTTCATTCCAGTGCCTCCCGTATGATAGATTTCTTAGCTGCATGTTTCCCTCTCCTTTTAATTTCATGAACAAATGTTCCATAAAAAAGCTGTGAAACTGCGAATCATGAAGAGGGATGAACCAAGTGAACAGTGCTGACATGTCATGTATACCTGGATAGATGAACTGGTGGGTGAAGGACACACTTTTTTGCAATTTTTTTTTTAATCACAGTGTATTGAGCTATCAGGGCCAATGTGAAACACAGATAAAAACAGTTGGATGATGATAAATGTATTCTTCTTTTACAGGGTTTAGTGCTGGAACTGTTTCTTAGGCTGCTTCACTTTCATTTAGCTGGAAACTATGAGTGAAGTCTGGCTGTTAAATGATTCAAAAGATTGATTGCCTGTAAAATCTAAAGTTGCCTTAAGACACTTGAGAGTGCAGAATTACCTTAGCATGTAATTCTCAAAGCTTCAGCAAACAAACACAAAGATCTTTGATGGAAATGCTGCTTAATGCTGCTAAATTATTGACATTGTTTTAGATCCATTTCTGGGAACTTTCCAAGCTTTGGCATGCGAGCAGTACAAGCCTGCATGTCTGCAGCTTCTCAAAAGTAGCTTTATCACACATATTTTCCTCATGCATGTTAGACCATGCCCAGGCTTTGAGCTCACATGCTCATTTCCAAGATCCAACACTAAACTAAAACCTCACCTTTCCTGGTGGTTCTTGCAGGGCTTATGCTGTTGTGTTCACAGTACTGTTTAAATATTTGCCCCCAGAACAAACCTAAAAGTCTATGTTCTGGTTCTGGTTCTGGTTTGATAAGAAGTTTTCCTACAGTGTGCTACAGTGCTGACTGATTTGAAGAAGCAACTGTCTGACAATCGTAATTACCAGCGTCCAAGGGGCCTGGGGCCTTGTCTTCCTCGCCTGTCTGTGAGTCTGTCTGCCTGACTTGCCAGGCTTTGGCCCCTGTTAGTGAGGAGAGTGGAGTTTGGCACTGGGCTAGAGGGGCTGATCTTAAGGCTTTGTCCACACATCACCACAGCTGATTGCTCTTGTGGATGTTTGGGATTCTCGACTAAGATAGGGATTACTGACCCATGTCGGCTTCCCACCTTTACAGCAAGCACTTTGGTGTTCACCCAGTCGGAATTTTGACTACGTGGAGAATTGAAAAGATACGAAAACCTTGAAAGTATAACTTTCTCTGTATGCAGAAAGACTTGCATGCACATGTTCACGTTTGTGCAAAAATACACAAACGCAACTACTGACTGAGGGAGAATTCAGTGCTGAACTTTGACGTAACTATTTCAAAAATGTTTTCATGAGACCAGTAAAAACAACCTTCTGGCTGTGATGTGGAAAATAATATCTGGTGGCTGCAGCTCAACCTTTGTGTGCTTAGACCAGGTAGAAAATATACAAATGAGACTGCAAACGTTTTTGTAGGTTTGTGTAGAAACAGTGAATTAGAACCACCCGGAATTGGACATAGAGCAACACGCAAAACCATGATTTGTGGCCAAAACGGATTTTCCGAATCCAGCAATGTAAATGTATTGTATATTCAAGCTGTTTTATTCTACAGCTCAATAGATAATGTTCCAGTGAATCCACAATCGAGCTATCTCATTCCACTATGAAACAGGCTGAAGTTTCTATTGTGTCAGGATAGTTAATAGCCCCAGAGACAGACAGAGGCAGCCAAGAGAGGAGTTAGGGCTGTCTGTCAGCCTCTAATGTCTGCACACAACAGCCCAAACCCAAACTGACAGGCACACACCGCACTGACAGCTCACTAACAACACTGTATTGTTCCCTTGCAAATAGCCAGAACACACCTTTCAGTGAGTCCAGAAAGAGAGAGAGAGAGAGAGTGAGAGAGAGAAAGAGAGAGAGAGAGACAGAGAGAGAGGGAGAGAGAGATGGTAAAATGTACAGTTTTAATTGCACATTGTGATGATGAACACTCGATTAGTTGATTGTTGTGTGTCTTGTCATTTGGTCAGTTATAAATGGGGTAATAATATGGAAGTTATTGGAAAATGACACCAGACATCCAAAGCCTGAAAGGATCATGATCAAAAGATCATCATCCACAAAACAGTGTGCTGCAGGATAGTTTTAAAAGAAAGTCCCTAAAAAAATCTGCTTAAAGGATATTAAACACAGTATCAGATGGCCCCAGATGGTTATGAATTTAAATCAGTGTTTCACTATTATCATTATTATCACTATAAATATCATCAATTATGACTATTTCACCAGGATGATCGGCACATTTTCATATCGTTTGCCTAATGCTTGGTGAATATCTACATAGCTGTTCTCAAGGCAGATTTCCTAAAACTGATTTCCTGAATGAAAATAGTGCTAATCGCAGGATAAGCAGTTTAATGGCAGAAGAAAAGCACATTACAGAGAGTGCTTTGACAAAAAGGTGCCATATTTGTGTCTACTTCGTGTGTTTGTTGTTTCAACTTCTACTGCTTTTGCAACTTTAAGTCAACAAGACTTGATGTTCACAACAAAGAAATATGGACATGCTACAGGTGCTAAGTAACCTAGCTACAATCAGTACTTCAGAGGATGAGGTCATGTGCTTGCACTGCAAGCTTGCACACTAACTTAATTGTACTTCAAGTGTACAACATAAATGCAACAATTTTTGGAATCAATTTTGTTGTTTTTTTTACATTAAAAAATTGTTTTCTGTCCTTCAGACCTAATTTATCAGTGACCTTCAATGATGTTCACTGTAATTTAGCCAATACTCCTGAGCCACTGACAATCCAAACAGCCTTTGCAGTACAGGAAAGGCTGTACAAGTCTATTTGATTTTTTCCACCGAAGCCCATCTTTGTCATCCTCACCCTCTGCCCTCTACCCACTGCATTCTAAACTTTTAACATGCTCTCGTTTTTAACACATATCAATCACCTCAAGTGGTTCCACTCCAGTTGCATTTTAATTTCACATACTGTACATATCTGTAGACAGACATGGCCCCTATGTATCAGTATTTATTCTCATTTACTTGCAACTCACTGAGCCAGATCAGCTTTACACCATCCTGAAGGCATAGAGACCTCTCTGGACTTGTGTTTGAGTGAGTGCTCATCGTCCTATTTCAGTGTGGTAGACAGATTTACGTGACATGCTAAATATCATCATATTGATATTACTTTCTTACTTATTACTACTATTTGACCTACTGGTTACACACGCACACACACATCATTTTACATCAGTTCACATATTTTCATAGGGTGTTGTCCAGTGGATGCCTTTAAAAATATTTTGTTCCCTAAAGGCATACTTTACTCCTTCATTTCATGTAGCGTCACGCCATCAGCCAATATGCATCTGGTTTCATTGGAAGCAGGCGAGAGAATGAAGATGTGCTGTGCTTGACCCAATGCAGAGAAGGTAATTTCACTGAAATGCACATTCATCCAAATTATTCTGATAGGATTTCTGTGTGAGTGTGTGTGTGTCACATCATCATTAACGACAGAATGCTGACATCATCATCAGAAACAGTGGGGCCGCATGAGCATATGCAGCGATAATCATACTATATCCACGCTCATTACAATTTTAGTTTAGCTTTCCTTCCGTATGCATGTGGTCCTCATCAGTGCAATCAAGCAATCCAGTTTGATGGCAAGAAAAACATGGACATAGAATGAAACAGTGCAGTTACATCAACAAATAACTGACAGAACTACAGCCTAGGTGGTGAATTGCCCTCACCTTCTGTCGAATCTCTTCCTCCATCTTGATTGGGGAACCAAACTCAGCGACCTGACGGACTCCCTCACTGGCGTAACCTCCATACTCCCATAGCACATAGCTTCTGGAGTGGGATGCACCAATTAGGGCCGACCAGTGGTTGGCTCGTCCTGGAAGAGAAGAGCACAGTGATGAGTTTGGGTTTGGAAAGAATTTCTGTTGGATAAAAGTACTATATTCCAATTATTCCAACTATTCCACTTATAGAGCAGCTGTTCTTACGTACGGGATTCTATCAGACTTTCATGAGGAAACCACCCAGGCTGTGCTTGTGCACTCTGTCCGTTACTCTTCCCAATTTTTCTGCAACCACTGGCTTTAGCAATTCAGGCAGATACAGAAGAGTCTCTTTCAGAAGCGTAAACCAGGATATTTGCAGGAGTTCAAAGACTATATGTCAGAGAGAACTGGAATGTCAACTTGGTGAGGAAGGAGGAGCTCAGGAAAATACATCAGGGAGGCTAGAGGGGACGTTTACCCAATATAAGTTGATACATAGATTCTATTTTAACCCTTCTCGACGCCATAGGATGGGTTTATTACCTGATTATCTCTGCTGGAAACAAAAAAGGCAGGAACAAAGGCAGGGACTTTCCTACATGTGCTATGGGAATGTAGTCTGACACAGCCATTCTGGGTGAAAGTAATAGAGCACCTGGGGAAGGCTCTGGAGATCGCCAAGAATATGGAGCATATTCTTGGCAAGATGGAAATAAAGATTTCCACCGACATTATGCTTATTGAGTGACCAAACATAAATAATGGGACTGTCAAGAAATGACTTTGCCTTTATAAAGGTCAGGATGGTCACAGCAGCCCAAAATATCCTCAGGATATGGAAAAGTACATCTGCACCAGACTTGGTCAGTGTGACAATGACAGAAATAGCTTCATATGAGCAGATGCTGGTGAGAATTAACAGTGATGGAGGGGAAGAGAGGGGACCATTTCTTTAATACAGACTTGTGAAAACAAAAGGCTATGAATGGAAGAGATGGTATAGCTGTGACTAAAAATTTGATATGTATGTTGAATCACTCTGTATTGGCATATATATGTACTGTAGGTATGTTAGGATGACCAATTGCGGCTGGGTGATACAGTGAAAAACAGTCCAACGCAGGTTCCAAGTGTCACAGACTGAGGTGTTTTATTCATCAGGTTAGCCACAGAGGACAATCAGCACTCCACTATGATGGTAAAATGGCGCCTATATATAGTGCCTGGAATGTCTCAACTACTCAGGTCTATTGCCTACCAACATGAATAACTCCTCACATTTGTAAATTTTATATTTTTATACGATTAACCCCATCTACACCAATGTATCTGAAATAGTGTATCAGACATATTATATGTCCATATAACACACATACACATCCATCTCCCCCACCAATTTACCCTGGTTTTCCCCTATAAAAACAGGTATTTGTTTCCTTGGGAAGCCTTTTGCCTGCACACCCTGAAGACACACAGACTGGTGAGTACCCAATACACTTTCTCCCACCTTGCACACACTAAGCAACACACAACACATTCTCAGTTTTTGGGCTCGTGATTACTCTCTTAACACATACTTTAACCTGCATATTGTAATTGTATGTCCCTTTCTTCTGGGTGGAACTGCACAAACCACACAGCCCCCACCAACAAAACCCAATTCAACAAGGACAACAAACATGGCGATATACATTCAGTCAGTAACTTATCCTTTAAAAATGTGCAAAAAGCCATGTGTTAAATTGTATTGTGCAAATGTAGATACTTAGAGATTTTGTTCTGGTCTACAGGGTTAACATACACCGTGTACATTCATGTCAAGCATCTTAACTCACTAGGATAGTCTTTTGGATGCACACTCTCTGACCAGTTCCCGTAGAAGGTGAGTCTGTACTTCGCTGTACCGCAGGCGCAGCATTCCAAGGCAGGAGCATCCGTATCTTCTCCAGGCACATGCTCTTCAAACACAAGAGTTCACATTAACAGATTTAAGTTTGGTTCCCCAACAGAAAAACTATGATCAGCCAGAATGTGAGCTTCCATTCATTATTGAAACCAGTTTTGAGTGTTGTATATATAAATATGGAAGAGATATGTATATAAATAACACGTCATGCAGACGCATACATATTTGCAGATGCCCTGAACCACTGTTTTGCAAGGGGACGACATGAATATTTATGAATAACCAAATTACATGGAATAAAAGTCTTTTATTAACAAATTATAAATTATAATAAATTATAAATTATCTGAACATTGAAAGCATCTAACTTAAATTGAACCACAGTGACTTGACTGACCTTCATACTATCCCTTCAAATTTTACAGTGATTTCTCAGAGTCAGATCCAGACTGAGAACATATTTATATAGTAACACATGGCTGTGAAGGTTCTCAGTCATCCAGGTCATGGTATCTTGCTGGGTTAAATCGCTAAAGCTTTGTTAAGGAACCAGCAGCTTCCTGAATCTGGTGTGGCTCTTCTCTCTGCAGTGAGATCACAAGTAACATAAAAGCTGAGTCACAGCTCTGTGCTAAAATACAGCTGCATAAATGACTGGGAGCTGTTCTTCTTCTCCCAGAGAAGAAAAAAAAAGACAGACATCATGATGAGTGGTCAAGGATAAAATCTTGAGCAGCCAGCAGGGAGAGGAGATGATAGGCAGGTGTCATTACCTTTCTCACACAGACGGATAGTGAGAGAGCCCTCATCCTGGAAATAGATGATTCTCTTCTGGACGATGCTGGCCCTGGAGAGACAAAGCCAGATGTACAGAGAAAGGCAGGTGAGAAAGATTACATTATAGGCTGGACAGTGAGATGGGTGCAAAGAGGGCATTAGGATACCCAACCCATGTAATCCTCTGCGAGCAGGGAAAGTAATGGGTTCCCTAAGGCTTCACAATGGACAAGAACTGCAAATCGTTTTCACAGAGAAAAGAAAACACTGTATTCTTTGAACTTCATAACACAATCATGCTGCTCCAGTATGAAATTTAACAGCAACATGAACAACCAAGAGGCCACAGTGCTGCAACTACTCATCAGATCAGACTCATTAAAAGTTTACTTTTTCGATATAT
>CAAKHB010008374.1:19268-37035 GCA_901007665.1 Aeoliscus strigatus
ATCCTCAGGTGTTGCAGTTTTGAAGTGCCCTGTAACAAAATAAGGAAAAAATGTGTCATGTGATGTCCAACCTTGTGATAAGAGATGTTTACAATAGCTGTACATTTAATTGTGCTAGTCACTACTGACCCAAGACCTATGTATTTCCTTAAGAAACTGCTTTTGTATTCATTCCCGATCACTGACTGAGTAGTGGTTCAATTTAGATAAAATGATGCCTTATTGTCCAATATTGCCCAGTGTGTAGGTAACATAACCTAAGGTTAGGCTGACTTGTGTGCGATGGGGTGCGGTGCAAGTATAACAGTGAGAGCATGAGTGTGTGTGTGTGTGTGTGTGTGTGTGTGTGTGTATGTGTGGTACACTTGGAGCAATGGTTATGTCTCTCTACGATTGCACGGACCCGTCCACCAGGCTTCCAGTCAGGGAGGTGTGGTGATGTCTGTCTTCACCTTTGGTATCCAACTCTGATTATTGCAAACCGAGGATCAAACACCAACAATGACCAAGCTTCACAGTCAAAATGCCTGAAATTTGCAGCAATTGAGCTTCAGAAATTGCCTCTGTAAATTTCAGCGTGACAGCAAGAGCGTCTTAAGAGTGCCAGCACCTCATCAAGCAGAGACAGTAAATGTGGGTTGTGAAATAAATCTAACAAAATGAACGGCGCAATATACTCTGCAACATGGGCAGACCACTGAGGCATGAAATAGAAAACAAATGTGATATATACGAACACTATTATTAAACTGCCCTTGATAGTTTGAACGTTGTTAAGTAAGTTCTATCATAAAATTTTCAGATGGCTTCTTTGGACATCTGGAAAAACGTTATCACATATCAAAACTGTCAGTTGTTAGTGAAACAAAATACACTGAGCATGAAGCCTCAATATTTGAAACAGCAGAGACCTGAATTCGGAATCAAAATAACAAATTTTCCACATACACCCAAACCATAACTTTTACATCAAACTGTTTCAGAAGCTTTACATGACATTAACCTTGGGAAGTGGAAAAAATCACTTCCAGGTCCTTTAACAGTCTTTTTTTTAAAGCCATTGGATTTGTCTTTTCTTTGGCTAGATTTAGTCTTGAAGAAAATATGTGACAAGTTGTGATGAACATGCACCACCCACTCATATACACGACTCTGTCATGGTCAACAATCTTACAGTGTCTGGCCTAGTTATAAACATCAAGAACAATGGACTGACATGCCGTGAAACATGCCCACTGTGTTATCTCATATAGTCAGAGGTGTTGACAAATAAGATGACAGCGCACTGATATATACAAGGAGGGTTCAAATGGCAAAGAGGAAGAAGGACGCTGCTGTCATCTTTCTTAACTCACCTCAAATTGTCATTCATAATGTCCTCTTTGTGACCAGGAAGTAGTCTGCAATTTTTTATTATTATTATTTATTTTTTTGACCACCATCACACAGTGACTGAGTTGATTCACAGTCTTTATGCTGCCTTCCTGACCTATGAATCTATGGACATCCTGTCACTATCCCAACCTGGATATATCAGGTATACCTATATACCAATGTGATTATTTAATCTGACAAAGACAAAAAAGAGTAGTCTGATCCAGCACTTATGTTCCATGGCTGAGAGTCACTCATTCATACTCACAGCTGCAAATTGCTGTGTATCCATCACCAGAGCTGTGAGGACCGTCTGAGATTTCTGTTTATGCGGAGTTCATCTCTAATTTCCGGTTCAAATCACATTGTTTTGTTGAATCATCAGCGGATGCAATGATAAAGTCTGCATCCACACCAGCTGATTCTAGTCAATCACCTGTGTCAGCCTCCTAATAAACTCGCAATGCCAACATGCTAGCTAACACACAGCACAAGGCTGATGGAAAAGGCATTAGTGAACGTTTTTGATGGTGCTGAATGCAGAGTCAAAAAATCCCTAAAACAAAGTCCCAAGTATCGTGGAAATCAAACTGTGAAAGTCAGAAATCGCCGTAGTCATCAAGATAGACAGACAAACGGACGTCACAAGATCCCTGGATACTTGTTCAACCATGGAACTACAGGACAAATAATTTGATCCCTTGGTGTGTCAGTACATACTCAACTCACATTATCCTCATGACATGAGACTGCAGATGACAACAAGCAGACTGCTGAATATTTACTGACACATTACATTCAACCGCAAAGACAAATTCTTGAACTTGCCGGCACCATCTAGTCTACAGCCTTTTCCTCTCCCACAGTAAAATTTAATCACAGCTGTTTCCTTTGCTACTTCCCCTAACTGTGGAATTCTCTCTGGAGAATCTGGTAGCCTAGAGAAATGATTGTTCTGTTAACATCATATCCACGGGGCTGTTGTTGCTACAGTAAATGCTTCTGACTTTTAACATGCAAACCTGAGCAGATATCTATAAGCTGGACATTCTTCGTTTATAATGGTTGCTGGTCAAAGAAATCTGCCAGGAGGCCTTCACAGTCAGTTCTGCAGCCACGGTAGAATAAAATGAGTGTTGATCAAACTGTTGCCTTAACCAGTCAGATTGTGAGTTGACACCAAGGACTTCTAGCAGCCGTACAGTCACGTCAACATATTTTCACACCCTTTTCTTGGATAGTCATAGAGAGTGTTTGAGCCTTGAGTGTTCTGCATCTGTTGCGAGTTGAATAAGCGGAAATATACTTCTATTGATTTCATGGTTGTTTTATGGTTGTTTTTTCACCATCAAAAGCTGGACATTAAGAAATGTCGGGCAACTCCAAGGCTAGCAAGAATGTCATAATCCACTCCAGCGTCCACTGAATTCCTAATGTCCGCAGTCATCAGAGCTTTCAGTCAAGTGCACTGACGCGTAGTAGTTTCCCCTGAAATTTCCTTGCATGTTGTTTGCATTTTTCTGTTATGCGTCCAAGGGGTGGTCGTAATGTTGCGGTACTAATGCACGGGCCTTGATGACGTCCGCTTTCACTCCGCCCGGACCTCGGTGGTGTCCGCCCGAGTATGTTTGTGTCTTTACAAACAACGTGCTTTTCAAAACTTTTACATTATTCTACAGCTGAGTGACCAGGTGTGCAGGGAAAACTGAGCTCCACAAGGAGTTGAAGATAGATGTCACTTTCCTCGATGGCAATAGAAAAGGACTTCTTGATGGACGTGAAATGCAGATAATCTCCACTACAGTAACTGAACTCTTCTTGCGGAGAGCAAAGAGGATGGATTTTGTGTACAGATTATCACGGAAATCAGGTGTAAAATGCTGTTATTTTCCTAAATGTCAACTTTATGAGGTTATTCTTTATGCTTTTACAGTATGAGTATTGTATGAGTATGAGACTTGTGAACCCTCAGTTTATTGAAAGATATTTATTCTGGCTACATGAGTTATCTATATGTGATGCAGCAGCCCTTTATGCTGAATTTCTGCATAAGATTGTGTCTATAGCCATAAAGTGGTTATTGAGAGGTGTATTAACTACTAGTACTACTACTACTACTAGCCTGACTGAAGGCCTGGGTGTGTGCCTGCCACTGTGCATCTACACTGCACAAACGAATATTACCTTGGAGAACATTACCTGAGTTTTTGTCTGCTGAGGCAACTGATCAGTTGGAGGAGAGATTTTGACTTGACAGCAGTGAATGACCCAAAATGTGAGAAAAGCGCTGCCAATTACGTTATTATGGTACTACAGTGACCTCGCTCAAACACTACATCCATGGAACAAGTACTTCTCCCATCAAGTAAATGTAAGTGTAAGTTACCATTTTCTTCTCTACATCGAGAGTTATTTCCTCTTACCTTGATGGATTAGGAAAGAATGTCAGTTTAAGGCATGTGGCTTGACTTTTTACACCAGGAAGCTCCTTCTATTCATTTTATACAATCTATTGAGAGGAAAACAGGCAATCACCCCATGGAAATCTATACCATGATGTGACGCAATAATTTCCATAATTATTATAGGAGCATCTAAATCTCCATCCTTATTTTCTGACCACACACTGTAAATAATATATAGGTTGTGACCAACAAGAAGAAGTCTGTCGAATACTCTGTAGCACAAATGAAGAGTAAGAATCTGCTGTCAAGCAGCTTCCCACAGTTTCCCAGTTAGACTAGAGTTGTCACTGAGGGAGTAGATGATTTGTCTCCATCGCTGGAGCTCTTCCAAGACCAGCACCTGAATACTGATAGGAAGATAAAACCAAACACTGGCTGGAGGTTAGTGGTAGAGGAAGAAATAAAATGCTAGCATACGCTTAAAAACAAGATGGGAACTTATCAACATGACAAAAGAACTTAGATTGCAAACATCTAACATCTGTCCTTTTTTTTCCCCTCTAACCTTCTCTCACCTTTTACTGACTGTATTCGCTCCAGGTGGTTTCCGCTCACTAAAAGACTTTTACTGAGTGTCTGGAGATTAAAGAACACATTTGAACTGATCTAAGCAGAAGTACCAGAGAACCCTGACGACCTGTGGTAAATCATGCAGACACACACACACACACACACACACACACACACACACACAGAGTGGTTGCACCTGAAGAACTCGCATTGCTGCACAGAATAAAAATGAAAACAAGGCTCCTACAGGCTTCAGTTAAGGCTTCAATCGCTCATTCAGTTCTATGTGAAATACTATGAAATTGATGTGGCTCAATGCATCACTGCTCTAGCACAATTAAAATGTTCTTGACCACCATGAATATAAACAAGGGTGCTGGGATGTATTTCTGCCATAGTATTTGACATGCTTTATTTTTTGTATTAATACAGCTGTAATAGCAGTTTCCTTTTCACTGCACATATCAAACATTTTGAAAAGATATGTGGAATCGCATCTGCCTGTTTGATGTGTTACAATTGTTTTGAACTAAATTAACCACTCCAAGGGGTGAATGGACGTTTCTTGGAGCGTTCTTTCTTTAGTTAGTTTCTTGACACACTCTTTTTGTAGCTCTGCATTCAAGAGTGATTGCTGAGCGTCATATGAATGAACCCCTTTTCAAAAGATCTGACTATGAACAAAACAATATGACCAGACAACGGCATAAATCAAAACCTATTTATACTACCAATACTATGATGATCAATCTGACTGCTAAAGTCAGATTTTCCACAGCCCATTTTAAGTTCTTTCAGCTAATTGGTTTGATTTCACAACTTTAATGCAGAGTCCATCAAATGCTTGTCTTCATCAAAAAAGCAACAGTCAGCAGAAAAGTCTTAAACATGCCAGACAAGCAATGAGATGATGAGCAATGGAGGGCTGCATGCTTACTGTTTTTATTGTGAATCCAAAGAAACACAACTTCAGGAAATAATTACATCTGTAATTATTGATGATTAATTAATGATCTGTTGGTACAACATGTAAACCCCACATTTGATTTTGTGGGACGGACTATGTTGCCAAACTTTTCACAAAAAATATTCAACAAATTTGTTGTCCATCAGTCTCTGAGTGCCATTACGTAAAAGACGTGATTAGTCCTGGCATACTCACAAATCTACAGCCAGTGAGTCTGAATTCCTCCTGGGCTAAGAACTCAAGAAATAACTTAAGTCTCAAAAATTTCAAGGAGCAGAAAATGTTGATGACAGTAAAACCTGAAACTATGGTCAACAGCAGTGAGAACTTATTCTCAGCCGGTAGAGATTTTACAGATGTTGGGTACTCGTGCCTCAGGCTACATCTTGTTCCAAGGCAGACAGCTTTGGAGGATGAACGACAAAAGTTGAGCCAAAAACTCGGCCAACTGAGGAGGAGGAGTGGGAGGGCAGGTCTGACACTAAACCACCTCCCTGAGGAGAAACGCTGTCCCTCGAGCTGAACAGCTGGACTGCACAGCACACCACAGCAGGAAATAACTACGAGCAGAGACCGATATATATTATAACAATGAAAATGACAAGCAGCTTTAACAAATGATTTATTTCAGGCACTTCAGATTCCAAGTAGTCAGTCTGTACATATTGATGCCATATTTAATTTCATTTTAGCAATCGCGGGTGCTGGTCTTGACATCATCTACCATAATGCTGGTGAATAGAGAGTCACCAAGTGGAACAGATGAAGAAGTAGAAGAAGAAACAGCATATACAGTATGCACCTTGATATATGATGGTTGATAATTTTGAAATGCAAGACATGTGATATGAGTGATTCATCGATCAAATTACATTTTGTTTCTATTTTTAGATCGCTGTATTCTATTGGGACACAGACCTGCTTCAGTTTATCGCCTCTCTGACTGACATGGATGAAAACTGAAAAAAGTTAAAGTGACAAACAGGTTACAGGTTATTGAGGAAGAAGAAAGAGTGGGGAAGAATGGTGCACAGGTTGAATGCTGAACCCTGATTTCTATCTCACCACTGAAAGATGAAAGTGACAGTGAATTTGCATAACAGATGTTCCTTTATGCAGCGCTAGATTTATTGCACAAGCGAACATGGCTGTGTACCATCTATCAAACAGAAACCAGCAGGTAAATAAAACGAACTGCTGTGTGTGTATAGGGAAGGAGTAAAGGCAGGTTAGAGTTTACCTCAGCAGTGGAAGACTCAGGACAGCTGTTCACTTCAGGAAGTGGGATACAAAAGTGAGGAGATGGAAGAAGAATGGAGAGTAAAGGAGACATTTACAGAGATTTTATTTGTGGAACTCAGTGGTGACATTACATCTCACCATAAAGTTGAAGGGAGAGAAAGGAAAATGTGAGGTTCTGTGATGATGTGGGTTTTTGTAAAATTCTCTTTCATTGCAAAATTATCAATTGTACAAAATGTATTTCAGCAGAATGTAGCTCATGTGTAACATTACTGCAGTAGAGGGACACAAAGCAGTTGAGAACTGTGGTTCAGTAAATTGGGTTTGTGTGGTCATGCACATCCATTCCTAATTTCCCTCACATTGAAAGTCATCTTTGTTACTTTTACTAGAACACTTCCTGATAATTGCACACGTTTTTTGTACTGAGACCAACATTCCCTATTATGACAGTTCCCCACCTTGGACTCCTTCCTTCCCCATGGAGCTGTTGATGTTGTCATTAATGTGAGATATGCATTTCTGGATGTGATTAGCTGGATTGTCTATAGCAGGAACTGGTGGTGTGGCAGCACAGCTGAATAATGTAAAATAACCTAAAAATAACCTAAATAATGTAAAATAACCTAAGATACAGTACATGTACATGTAATACCAATATCAGAGTTCAGTATTCTTTCAGTTCTGGCTAGGTTTTGATACCGTTCCCTAACACATACTTCCTGACACACACATTACTTTTGAAATAACAGTGTAGACTTATAGTCACACCTGCTTCAAGCCACAAATTGCCCCAATAATCAACACCCTCCCTTTGTAGTAGAGACGGGCTCTTTACTGAGGCCACAGTGTGTTGTGCAGAAACACCTGGCATGAGCTTTTTTAATGTGCTACCTATAACCAACAACGACTATCTGTAAAATTAACAATGACCATTGGCCAGTTATCTGCTTTCAACTGTATCTTTAGATAAACCGTGTCAGTGAGAAACTTGGCTGCAGATGTTTATATTTTACTTACAAACCACTTAAAATTAGCAGGACAACCATATCTAGCACACTTTAGTAGGAAGGTGGTAACAGTACTCCTGCTATCTACTGCAGTGATTCCCAAACGCCTACCCAGCCTGTTTTAGACGTCACCCTGCTTCTTTACACCAGACTGAAATAACAACCTTGGTGCTGGACAAGAAGATGTTGATTTGAAACAGGTGTTGGGGAACAGGTGAAATCTTAAGCCATGTCCACACTGAGACAGGTTTAAGTTCAGGTTTAACATTTTTTTTATCGAATGGACTTTTCATCCACACCAAATTTTGGTGCATTTTGGAGCAGGTCCCAACGTAAATATATCTCAAGACAACACCCATGCCTTTCCATGTTAACCACCCATACGCATCATGAACAATGATGTCATGATCATATCATGATGAGCGCATCATCATTATTTTAAGCATAACCTGCTTGTGTTTACGACTTAAAGCACAGTGTTGATTTGAGGCTCCAAAAACAACAACATCAACACAATTGGTCGTGGTGTAGGCAACAGTCCTGAAGAAATAAACCCTGTATTTGGTTATGTTTTGTTGTAAGTAATTGATCTTTTCGTAATCCTAACCTAATGCTAAAATTATTTCACTGAGAAAGCATAACAAAGAAATGGTCCCTTGGGTTGTATTTTACAGTTAAAACAAAAGAAATAGGAAAAGGAAAAAAAAACAGAACAATTATGAATCATGATAACTTGGTTCACATTCAAAAACTGCTTCAAGTCTGTGGGAGGTTTGTGTTATTTTAATCACAACATACAGAGCATATGGTCTTATAATACTTACTTCAGTATGATACAACCAGTCCCTGAAGATGGCGCTGTCCATAAAACCTGTATCCTGGTGCGTCTTCGAGGTGTGCTCTCTGTCACAGCAGGAGGACAGTTTGTCATGAACTGTGTGTCATCCTCATCAATGATCTGGAAACAATAGAAGGTAGGACACAGTTTCAGCATTGTGAAAGATAGCAGCTTTCTTCACAAATGTATTTATGACAATGTCTAAAAATAACACGTTTGCAATCAAAGCAATTCTTGCCATGCGTCACTTCCTGCCCTCAACTGGCTGATTTCTCTTCTTGGTCTCCAGATGTGACATCTGCTGCTGGTTTGTCTGTACCGAATGTGACTTGTCCTGTTTTCCTTATGCAAGTTTTTTGTCTTTGTTTTGTTTCTCCATTCTTCAATCAGGCGTCTAAGGACAGAGGGTGTTGCACAGTTCAAAACCTGTCCAGGCACTGGGATTTGTAATTTTCGGCTGTATAAATCAGTGTAATATCAGTGAAATGATTTGGAACAAATGGTGCAATCATCCCCACTGAGGACAACAGCCAGATGTTGGATGGTTATTGGTGTGAAAGGAGTTTTGGCTTTACTTTGCTTCTTTTGACAAACATTGAGCTTAATTAGCATTTCCATTCGAGGAGTAAACAAAGGAAACATGGCTGACAACTAATAACTGGTCTGTTATTTTACTTTATTTAACCTTTATTTATGTATGAGTAACAAGTCAGTTCAGAGACATTTTCATCCCAAATGCAATAACTCCAGGAACATTTCATAGCAACTTGTGCAATAAATATTTGTCACTTTATTCAATATGTCAACACAGCAGCATCATCTGTCACCTGCTGCTTCATTTAGGCTGCTTTTTATACAAACTATCCTCATTTTTTATTATCCTTATTTTTATTGCATACTCTCATATTCTTTTTTACACTACTTATAGGGTTGATCAGAAATTGATCTGATCTAGCAATAATTTAGAAGTTTTTTGCTCCATAAAATTCTCTTTGCAAACGTTCACATTAGCAGATTGAAGATTTTTTTATAAACAGAATTTCTGCACAAGTAAACATGCCTATTTGATTTAACATTTCACTGCTGCACATAGCTGTTTTATCAGCGATATCTGAGAGGAGAGAGAGCCAAAACTTGTATGTGATCTGTAATGATGCCATCACAAAGCTCAGAGATGTGCCACTGTGGACACCCTGTTTTAATGTAGCACCAGTTGGAATTTAGTCATTAAATAAACTCATCAACATTCATCTCAGTGATGGTTAACTGATATCTGTGTAGTGCAACACCAGGAGCCATAAAAGTCTTTTTTATTATTCAATCACATTGGTATACACACACAGACACCAGCAGTCAAATGAAAATTGTGCAAAGGACAGCAATTTTGGAAATCCCTATGTGAGGCTGTGTATAATCATGAATGAATAAACAGTCTTGTGTATTCAAGACACGTCTAGCCCAGTCCCTCTGGCTGACGGACCTTGTCAAACATTTTAAAGACTGAACACACACACAGACACATATTCACATGTGGCCTATGACCTTGTGGCTGCCTTGGCTTCTTGTTGACCGAAAGCACAGTCCGAATGTCCTCCAAGGACAGAGCGAGTGAAAGGAAATTTTAATAAGTGGGAGCTGTCTGTGTATTCTGTCACGAATACATGTGTCTACCTGCAAGTTCATAAATTCGCACAGTGGAAAAGAAATAGATCTGGGAATGCTGCCCTGTACTTTTCTTTGTGTCATTGGTCTGAAGTTGAGTCCGTCACTAAGCAGGAAACCAGTCTCTATAACACACCAGGACACAGGACACGGAAGATGACCGGATTTCATGACAGACAAGACAGAGTTCTATGACAGCAGAAAATGTGGATAAAACTGTTAGCATGGAAAACTGAAACCAAAACTGACAAGAATAATAGGAGCTGCTGTCTAGCCAGCAGCCAGCAGATCTGCATTATGTATCTATCATGTACATGTTACATCTCCAGTTCCTGTAAAAAAATCATCTTGTCATGTTACAGAATAAAAATAACATTCTATTTTATTGTATTCCAACATGTAATGTGAACTAGTATCCACCTTAATTACTCTCTGGCTTTGTGATTTGAGTTCTCAACCAGCTAACTCTAACCTAACCCTAACCAGCTCAGCTAGTAAACATCTTATGATACCGAAGTCTACATGTCAAAAGGACCAGATTCATAGTGGAAATGTTGTAACTCGCCTTCATGTTGATTTTGTTGGACATCTAGTCAAATACACAATAATGATGTTTGATCACTAATGAGCTTGTTGAACTGGTGGTTTCATATTTTTCTCTCATTGGCTTTTTACTTGCACGAACAATATGGAGTAGTTGCTCAAATGATGAATGTCACTTTGCTTCACATTCTCTGTGTGCTTCGACTAATAACAATAATAGCAGTTAAAGCAAATATTGATATTCAGGACATCCATAAAGCATATTATACATTCAAAGCTTGAAATGCCTATTTATGATTTCCCATCCCAAGTAATGCTCCAAGCTACAGAATGAAATGGCCACATCCTAATCCCACTCCTTGTCATAATATTCAGGTGCCAAACCAGACTTGCAACTTAAAAGGGTAAGCTCCAAGTTTGGTAAGTCCCTAATCACTGAGGCAAAACAAAAATAATAGATACTGCTAAATCCCAAAGCACGGCCTAGGTCAGATCTTGTTCCAAACAGCAGAGTCAAAGAGGCATGTGTGAACTCACAACAAGTCTAAAGCATTAGAGGCGAGTACACACAAGTCAAATGTTACACAAAGTCCTTCACACGGCACTTTGTGCTTTGTCAAAGTATATTAATCATCAGCATAATTCAGGTGCTCAATTTCAAAGTTCATCGCTTCAAGGTCTTTTGGTAAATTTGTTTTGGATTGCAGGCATGACTTGAGTCTAACACACACACGTGTGTGTGTGTGTTAGTGGGGTCTCATATGGATATGTGTGAAAGATGGACAGACAACACCAGCGACAGAAAGAAAGTGTGAGAGGAAGTGTGTGATAACCAGCAGTTTGTTTTCATGGCACAGCCTGGCATGTCTGTGTGTGTCCAGGGTTTGTCTTTTTCAATCTCTCTCCCTCAATCTCTCGCTCTCTGTTGAGACGGTAAACACAGATGCTTCAGAGTGTCTGCACAAGCAAACGCAGATCCCTGTTCAAACAGTCTCCCACACACACACACACACATACAAAAAGACAGCTGGAGACAGAAAAGCCAAACCAGGCCTGAACAGACACCCAGGATCCCTGGAGAAAACTGCAAGAAGGGCTGATCTTAGTATAAAGGTGTGTTTGTGTGTCTGCGTCTGTGTGTTTGTGTCATCCGTGTGCACACACGTACAGGTTTATAATCAAATGCAAAGCAGTGACACGGGGTGAAAACAGTAGAAGCCTTTGGGACTCAAGTGTAGAGATAAAACTTTTTGGAGGAAAAACAGGCAGACAGACAGATTGAAATGCCACGGCAACACTAGAAGATGAGCTTATTTCTGAAAATAAAGTTCCATTGTGTTGATGAAGACCTCAGAGGTACTGACATTTTGCCTAGGGCCTTCCATCAATCAAAGCTTCACTATTAATGCAGAACGCTGCTGAGATCTCGGGGCTATCACCAGTATTGTATCATATTACATTTTGTGTCTGAATCACCCAACCAAGTCAGCAGTGTTGTATCCAAATAGCTACTCTGAAATTGCTCTATGTGTGTGTGTGTGTGTGTGTGTGTGTGTGTGTGTGTGTGTGTGTGTGTGTGTGTGTGTGTGTGTGAGTGTGCGTGTGTGTGTGTGTGTGTGTGTGTGTGTGTGTGCAAATTTGTTTTCAAGCGAATCAATTCTGTGACTTTTGGCATTCAATTACACAAAACATCACTGTAGAAAATGGAGCATAATCATTTGTTTAATACATAAATGACTTCAAAGATTATTCTTAAAAGGGTTGTTAAATTTTTATACACATTCCCAGGCTTGCAGTTCTACAGTGTTTTGGACTAATCTGGCATTGCTGTTAAATGAAGGAAAATGACCTCTGCGGATTCATGCACATACAAAAGTGAGCAAAGTCTCCTTGTCACTAAAAGAAAATTTAGAGCCTTTCAGTCTACCAGGTCATCCTGAAATGCCTATTTATGAAGAATAGAATAGAAGCTCACATCCTTATCCCACTCCTGTAACAATATTCAGGTGCCAAGCCAGACTTGCAACTTAAAAGAGTAAGCTCCAAGTTTGGTAAGTCCCTAATCACTGAGTCATCGCAAAAATAATAGATACTGCTAAATCCCAAATCACGGCCTAGGTCAGATCTTGTTCCAAACGGCAGAGTCAAGAGGCATGTCTGAACATGATGCGGCATGTATTACGAGTGGATGTCAACAATTTAATCTGAATAAGAGCTTAAACCAAAACTGTGGCACCAATCCTGCTTTTGGGCATTTGTTGTGGGTGGATCTCAGCCTGCTTTTTAAGGCATTCATCCCCAATCACTTGTGCTGTCCAAAAGTGGAAAAGGTGACCATTTCTTTCTGGTTTTTTTTTCAATTTTTGAGTAGTTAAAGACTGTTCAGTACAGTAGAACTCCTCAAAATCGCTAAATTGTTTTACCAAAATAAAACGCATTTTCCATCTTTTGCATGGAAGGAGTGTGGTACACACAGGAATCAATGTCATACGCACATGACGACAGGAGGGGACGGCGGTGCGTGAATGGATTGACCCCTCCCACTTTAGGTAGTTTTAATGATATTCCTTATCCTTTACAAATGGACCGTTTCTATTCTGACCTCCTGTGGTAAAGTGACATTATACCATATACCTAGGACAAAATAATCCCATCCAAATAGGGCTTTAGCCTTTCTCAACTTTTCCTTCAGCAGCTTTACAGCTGCGTTACATTTTTGGATTCGGTCTCATAACAGCAGCTATTAGAAATCCCAGGCCCACGTACCACTACGAGGTCTAATTTCCGGTGACACTGTCTGCCTCTTCTTTGCTTGCATTCCATCCGCACAATGCCTACAGATAGTGAGCTTTTGAGGGATCAGATGAATCCTCCTGGTTATTTGGGGCATCTGTTGGCAAGAAAGCTAGTCTGTCTGCTGCCTTCAGACCAACAACAGGGTAGTCAGATGTTTGAAATGGAACATAGAGACACATTGGAACATCTGATGCCAATGTTTCAGTTTTCACAGATGACACTCTTTGCTTTTTGTCTTTGCTCCAAAATAGTGGTTGATTAAGGGTTAATCAATGCGTTAAACGGTTTTAAGGTACGACTCCGCGAAGTGCCTTTGGGGCACACCTACACATTGATTAACCCGCTTATACCATGGTCATCTACCGAAGAAACAGAAATCTGATCATTACTTTTTGTTGTTTATGTTTTCATGTGTTATACCAGCCCTAATTCACTCTCCAAGTGTCACTTCCCACTTTTTCACTTTTTCATTTTTGTCTTTTCTTTTCCATTTATTTTCCTTCTGCAACACCCCACTGAAAATGTCGTCAGAATTCTTGTACTCTCCAAACAAGGTGAAAGAAATGTTAAAATCATGCATGTTTTCTTCGTCAACTGTCCAGTTGTTGTTACCGCTGACAGCTGCACTTGTGCGCTGTTTAATGTTGCCAGCGTAGTAGCTTGTGCTGTGGATGGATATTAGAAAAGTTAACCTGATGCTGAACTGCGTGTGCATTACACGCTTTTAACACATAGCTGCCAGCCAATCAGAAAAGAGTATTCACCCAGACCATTGTATAACAAATTTTATTCACCGGAACCACACTGTTTGCTTTTGTTAAAAGAAAAAAGGTTTTATATTGACCACCTAATCAATCAGCTGTCAATCAAAGGCGGCTTACCAAGGCCCAGGGTTGAAATTCTAATGGTGCCTCACTGTCATGGTCCTGGACCATCACATTTGGTTGTTTTGGACTGTGGCTTTTATTTTCTGCAGTGTCCCTCTCTCGTCCTGGTGTTTCAGCCAATCAGCTGCCTGCTTGCCCTCATCTGCTCTCACCTGTGTCTTGTCTGCTTGTTATGCTGACTGTGTATTTAAAGGCCCGTAAAGTAAGTGAGTAGCAGTCTGCTCCCATCTGCATGTCCCCAAATACATCAGGAATATACGTATATCATTTCCATACAGCTTGCAGCGGTTGTTGCACCAACAGGGATATTTAGTCCGAAAAACATGCACAAAAATAACTACTTGCAGACTATGTAGTCTGAATGTCACAAGTTCCAATGCCACTAAAATTATTTGTTGCACCACTGTCCCTAGTGAATTTTGGGCAACAGCTTATCAATCTGCTGAAAGAACCAATTGTCATTTTGAAATTTACCAAGTGTGAATATTTTCTAGCAAGATCACTCCTCTCGGGATGGTAAACGAAATATTCTGAAACTATTACACTATCAGACATTTGAGACTATTTTCCAATTTTGTTCACCAATCAATTTATCAAGAGGATAACTGACAGATTACGGTAATTGATGATTAAAAAGCTGTACCCTGAGGAGCCGTAAGTCCTCACAACCTGTGTGCTGATGCGTTAGGCTTTTAATAAGCCAGTTTCAGAGACACGCAAAATAATTTATGTATACCTCAAACATCTGGACCACGCACAATAAATAAAAACAGTGTAAACAACGCTACTATACTGAAAGGTAATTTAAAGTAAACAAGCATCTAGTTGTCCTTGTGAACTCCTGTTCATCAAAAAACAGGAAGGTATGGAAGACATGTGTGCCTGCAGCATTCATTTATCTTTGGCTATTTACAGAGGCAATCATTATTTTAGGATCAAATTTGAGTGATTATACTACATATCAGGTCACCATCATTTGCAGCCCTGCACACATCCAACGCAGTATTTTCTTTCACGCTTGCTGAGAGTTGCTTGACTCATTTAATTGCTTGATCTGAAACTTCTGACTTTGTAGTGGCACATTAAACTGATTTGGTTTGTTTATCCCCAGCTAAACTCTGCAAAAAGATAATATCTCAAGTCTGCTCATCTCTCTCCTTATCCAAACACACGTCGTTTGTAATAACACATTGCTGCCCTAGATAAATATGACCCACGTCACACACTAATGCAAGGAGGTCTGGGAAAAATACACAAGAAGATCCGCACATATACGGACACGTCTGTTAAGACAAGGAAAAAGACATTTCCAGTCATGCAGGGGACTGGTGTTAATGGGGATAAAGCAGATTATTGATTAAGTAACGAACAATGGGCACTGACTCTCACTTGTGGAGTTTTAATGAAACAGAAGGTGGGCACATTCCAGGAAAGGTGCCAGAAACGACAACAATACCAGACAGCAAGCAGAGAAAACAGACGCACGAGTGTGTCCATTTGCCTCTTCTTCTACTGCATAGTAACAATCACGACATTGCAAAACTAACTGCAGAATTAACTTTCAGAGAAGAAACAGTCAGGAATATGAATTGGTCTATAAACTTCATTTTACATAATTATTATGTAAACCTCTCCAATAAAAAGGAGCTGAATTTGATAGACTGAGGTCATTTAGAGAAAAGAGCCAAATGTTGGCTTATCCACCCCCTCATTTGCCTGGTACATAAAGGGCTGCATACTTAATAAATGAAACCATTCTAAAACTAATTTCTTTTTCTCCATGTTTAACTGAGATAATGCACTGTGTATATAGGCATCATAAAGACTTTTTCACACCCGGATATATTCTTGAAACCTATATTTTGGCAACTGCTCAACTGTCGGCGCCTTTAAAGAACTGTGAATTACAACTGTCATTTACAGAACAAAATATGTCTGAGGGATTTGCAAATCTGTATCAAACTGATTAAAGTTTGTTCGATCTTAGCCCACAGTTCGGTTGTGCTGCACACTGCCTTCTCCTGGTCTCAGACTGAAATTGGTAGGCGTTTATTGAGCAAAGAGCAGAAATGAACAGAAACCGAGTGAACGCTGAAGTGTGAGCTTCAACTCTAATGATCTGAGCAATTTAACAGTGTGACTGCCGAACAGAAGGCCACTATCTTTGATCTCAGGCCAGATGTAACTAATGTCCTACTATGATCCACACAACATTGTTTGTTTGTGAGGACTGGAACATCTGCACACATCACCACACACAGAAAAAGCAAGAGTATTTTTTTCTTTACATTATTATACACGCGTAGCCAACACCTTCATGCAATAGCACTTAATGCCTTAGTTCATTAACTTATTGTTTCACAATTTGTTGATTACAAACACAACTGAAAAGGATGAAGGTCTTCTATCCTGTGCAAGATGCAAGTATCACTTATCACCACGGCAACCATAATTGTGACAGGCTGACTAATACGGATAAGAATACACTTGTTGATGAGGAATAATATCCTTTTCACAAAAGCCATGTTGAAATGTCATGTCACACTGGTGTGATTGGAAAAAATGAATTCTGGTCGCGGTTGTTACTGTTTCTCAGCAGCACCAGTGACTTAGTTCAGTCATGGATGTGTTGAGTCATAAGAAGCTACCATTGACCTGATTATTCTTTATCCAGTCTTTGACCCTCAAAGAAATGCTGGTGTTCTTGCTGTGGACACTAGCCACTGTTGAACGACAAATTTTTACTGGTCTGATCTTGGGGATCCAGCAGCAACAGTGAACCAGGCTGCTGGTCACATCAGAGGTTACACCTACTCATGCTCCTCAGCCTTTCTGAGAGTGGCCAAGACCCCAGAGCGGCAGATAGCAAACTAAAAACACACTTTGGAAACTAAGTACAGACTATCTTTGTAAATATTAGCATTAACTACTCCATGTGTACTCTCAAAGTGATTGGTTACCTTCCATTACTTTGGGACTACTGCACTTAGTTTGACACAAATGACTTTGTAGCCAGTTAAAGTCTTATTTTCAGGTTGTCTCACTATGGGTGCTTGTATTTATCTGGTGACAGTCATTCCTCAGAAGCCTTTATTGCATCCAGCCAGCGGTGAATGAATCCCTGAAACTATCAAAAGTTGTTTTTAGCTAAGTTTTCATATTTGGCACAGCTTTATGAAGGTTACTGTGTTCTAGGCCATCTGCTTCCTGTTATCTGTATTTTGCTATTGTTGATGAAACAGTGATTCCACTGTTGAAACATTTCCTCCACTGCTAGAATGCTGCTCCTGTTGACCGTTACAGCCTGCTGCCTGTTGTTGCAGATGGAAATAAAGCCTTGGTCTGCAGCATCACCTCACAACTGTGTGTGTGTGTGTGTGTGTGTGTGTGTGTGTGTGTGTGTGTGTGTGTTACGTTATCTGTGCCTCTGCTATTAGAGACTTCTCTCATCCACAAACTAGTGATTGATGCAC
>CAAKHB010008374.1:37055-59430 GCA_901007665.1 Aeoliscus strigatus
GTGATTGATGCACATGTGCATATGAAATGGCACTTTGCTTGTCAATGCTAATACTGCAGATTAGAACCCAAGGAAGTATGTTAAGTGCTTGATGGCAACTGTGATGAGATTACTGGATTTACAGTAATGTTCTTATGTTACAAATATGATTAGTTACTCTGCTCCTATTTACTTTCTTTCACTGGTGATGATGAAGTTCTGGCCGCCAGCAACATTTCCATGTCTTCTGTGGGCGACACCTGTATGCACTGCCACCACTCACATCCAGACAGACATCCTCCGATTACTTTGACACTTTGAGATGTCAATGGATTATAGGCCACTCTGTTATGTTTTTTCAGATGTGAGGGATTTATGAGTTTAAGAGAAGAGTGTGACACAACACAGGGTATCCTGAGGCTTCAGAGGGTTCAGCCATCTCATTGGTTTAAAGATTTATTGTTTAACCACAAACCAGGACTGATATGATTCTCACACACTGATTTTCACACTGTTTGATGAAACATGGCTTCAAAATCTACAATATTTTTTTTAATGGTAGGGGATGACGGAACCAAGAAGCATGTCCGCCGTCATCTCGTCAAGCTGCTGGTAACATAAAAGCAGTCGCCGACTCTGTTTGGTTAGAGTCTGGTCAGGATCAACTTGTGGAAACAGTTGCAGATGTGTGTTCCTGTTTATACAGAATGGGAGGTAATTGAGGAAGTCTGGTTCTCTCCTCAGGAGCTCTCTGCTGCTCAACAGGAGTTGTTAATACTGAATGACACATCTCCCGTTTTCTGTTTTTCTCTTTTGTTTGCTTCCTTCCTCTTGTGGAAATATCTGCTACTTACCGGGAAGCATAACCTCCTCATTCTACTGGAGCTACACTGGAGCTACTGGGCACAGGCAACTAGATTTCCTTTTCCCCCCGTGATCACAGGAGAGCTCAGCATTCTGGCTACAACTGAGAGCTGCGTTGCATCTTTCAGAAACGGTCTTTTAACCTCGGTATCAAGACAGCGGGGAGTTTGTAGTAAGTTGGCTCCAATGTGCATAAATGAATGCCAATTAGCTCATATTTGCCAGGAATGAGCACATTCAGTATGCAGAGATTGGCCTGTCTCTCCATACCTGCTCACCCTTACCTGGAACTGGCCGGTGTAATCATCATCAGCGGTGCCTTCTCGGCCCTCCTTCAGCGCAATTAGAGTGAAACCTCTGAAATACGCAGGGCTGGTTGCGAGGAGAACCACTGTCAGGAGAACAGAGACATGATCAGTAAAGTGGCACATCAGGGCTTATTGATGGTGCCGGAGGAGAAAAGCAGAATTCCTGACGGCATCAGCATGAAGTGGAAGAGTAAGGCTGTAAATAAGGGCTTAGCACCCATAGAGAGCCTCGAAATCTCATGCAGGGAGTCTCGTGTGAGGGACAGGCTAGTAACTGGAGCTACAAAATGAGATGTGACTGAAATTTCACACAGCTCACCCTTTGTGACCTCACCTTCAGGTTGATTACCACCTCGTTTATCTTAAAACTCACTGCAGCACCAAGACAGAATTTGTCAATATTTCCAATCTTATTCAGTTTGAACTCAGATGTCCTTCACAGTTTCAGCTGATTGAAAGTCCTCTCCTCCTGATTAAGAAGTGTGGTGTCATAGCTTGAACTCCAAATCTTGGTATTTTCACAAAGTCCCACAGGCATAGTGACCATCGATTTTGAATTTTGCTAAACTTGTGCCCAAATTGTCACATACCAAGAGGCGTTACTGAAAAACCCACCAGCCTATCGATTAGCACGTTATTTTCAATTCATTAAAAAAACAATTGCTTCTAAAAGAAAGTGACTCTTATATTGATTTGTACTCATCATGAATTTCCATTTCCCTCTTTTTTTGTGTTTTATATTTGTTTTTTTTAGGGGGTCAGCTTAATTGCACACAGCTCTCTGTGGTGCTTGTGGTGGGTCCATTCCACTTGCTGTCATTAGGAGCTGTGGAAGTGAATAAAGGTCAGACATTAACACCAGGTAGCTTTATCAAACCACAGCTCACCCTGCAGGAGCCACCGTGGACAGATGGACTGACTGGAAACTCAGAGATTGCACTCCACAATTTATGGTTTGAGTATGTTTAGTTCTACAGAAGGAGGCTGGAGAGAGGGGTAATCTGTTCAATGACTTTAGGCGTCTCCTTCAATTGATAAATCTGGGATTTACGCACTGATTGCGCAGAAGGGGGCCAGCACCTACCTCTATACGTGCTGCCAGGCTGGTAGGTCTCCGGGTCTCCCTCTATTCTTAGCCTGAACTCATGATGTCCATCTCTCCGAGTCCCGTGGGTCTGCGCCCGCAGGATCCGTCCGCAGAACCCGTCCGCTCTGCCCCCGGGGAGATCCTCCACGAAAGCGACGGCGTTGCACAAAAAACTCGAGACGACATAGTACTGCAAAAGCAGCAGATGCAAAAACATTCCCATATCGGCGCCGTACAGCAAGACGCTGCGTATGTGTGTGCAGCCAAATACTCAAAAATACCCAGCAGGAAAACCGAAACACTTCCAGTTCCCCTTTCCGAGAACTTCCTACAAACTACACCAGCGTCTCAGCGGGTGTGAAGGTGAGCAGAGATGGAGTTCATTCTGAACCGACGTGCGCGTCCGGGGCGCACCACGGCGGAGCTGTTCCCGGATTAGTGAGATGCAGCTGGAGAGCCGAGAAGAAGCGGGTGGCTGTGTCCTCTGGGGCGAGGGGAAGGTCCGAACTGAGGCTCAGTAGTACTTTCACATAAGATCCTCCTCCCAGCACGGGCAGTGAATCTGTGGCTGTGTGAGGGGGGTCTCTCACATGAAGCTTCCTCTCGGGGGGAGTCCATCAGAACAACGACTAACTGAATTATGAGCAGTGTGCACTACATATTGAAGTGAATATGTGTATGTGTATTATTCGGAATGGTCATATTACTCACAATTATGTACAACCAAAAACTAACAATGAACATAACTTTTGTATTTCATCTCAAACACACACATGCACACACACAAATTAATTAGTATTATTTGGTAACTTTTTTCCACATCTGATACCAGCTGTCAACATTTCCTGAATCTCTCACCCCTGTAAACATTGCAAGAAGACATTTTTTCGGTTTTGGCCAGCAGGTGTCGCAAAAGTAACTTTCTACCCTCAGGTTCTCTTGGAAATACTTTCCAGTTTGGGTCAATGCGACGATTCACTCTTCCATCACTTCGAGTTTTATGATGGCGCAGAGAAAAGTAGGAGGGTTTGTGGAAAATTTTAAACTATTTAATTTATTACAGGTTCTTTCATGGAGACGAATCACAAGTTGTGTGTGCGTTTGTTAAACATAGTCAATAATGTGGGTATGTTAGGCCCAAACGAGCACATCTGGTTTCAAGTTCATGACATTGTTCCCAAATTCTAAATGTGTAAAACTGCAGATGGTTTAACTGAAAGCGTTTGTCAGTGCTGGAGATGGTTAACGTAATTAGCATTAACCTGTATATCTTTGCGTGACAGAGTTCAGAAGAAAACCACATTTCAAACTGTCCAATGGCTGATGTGTGGGACATTCAGTTTGCTATGATGTGCACTTAAAAAAGCACAGCACCTTAGTGGGCATTTTTTTTATACATAAAACTTGAAAAATATTACATATTGTCCTCGTTAACATCATTAAACCATATTTGATTTTCCAAATTCATGTTTTGGTTTCAAAGTGACATAGCAACTGTGCGTGACATATGTGCATGTGTAGCCCGAGCAGCATCCTCCTTCTCACAGCAGTGCGCTGTGGTGCCATCAGTGGCTCCGATTTTGGGCTGGATACGCTGGATACGCTGGTCTCCTGTGGTGGGTGTGTTGGAGTTGGTGCAGTGGTGCCTTTGCTTTTTAAGGTCCTCCTTCGCCAACTCAACTTAGACCTCCACTGCTATGCTGACAACACTCACATCTGAATTGTCACTAACATGTTATTGATTGTAAAATAAAGTGATAGTATATTTTCTCCAGACCGTCTCTTGCCCTGTGGGAACTTCAAACCTTGCGTGGCCTCTCAATCAGTAAAATTACTCAACTATTTCCTGTTGCGCAACTCCCCAGGTGCTGTTGTTTGGCAACACGTCTTTTCCATCCTCCACTTGTCACACCTGAAACCCTAGCCTTGTATTCATATACTTCCAGAAGCTGCAGTTGTCCATGACAAACTGCTGAATATACAACAGAGAAGCACCATGTCTGTTTTTCAATTGTTTTCAATTTCCAAACCCACACTGCCCTGATACTTACTGCAAATATCTGGTTCTGTCGATCAAATTTAACAAGCTTTGGATGGAGAGGAAGTGTTGCTGGCAGTCCCCAGAGTAACACAGCCAAAGACTGAGAGCAGAGAGATTAAGACTTAGGGAGCAGGAAGGAGTGACAGAGCAGTGAATTACACAAACTGCAGGGAATGGCACTGGGGTGTGCATTTTGAGAAGTACGAAGAACTGCCAGGAGCAAAATACAACACTGTTCAGTCACTTAAACTTAAATTAATGTACGTGGGGTGGCAGAATAATCACTGGGCTGGCCATGATAATGAGAGGAAGTAGTTTGACCTCATCCAGTTTCAAAATGAGATCAGCTGCTCAGATTTCCAGTACATGCTGGAAAACCACAGCTGACATTTGCAGGGAGCATGTTTCCTGAGCTCTTGCAACTATTTTACACCTTTTTTAAATGTGCGCCATTTCTGACCCTGTCTGTTCCTCAGATACTTTTGTCCTCTTAGTTTTCTCCCGCCCCCCTAGAGAGACAGGATATAAAGAGGTGTGCAGTCACACCTAGTTCAAAAATGAGGCAGAAGCTCCGGGAGAGAACCTGACATCATCTGATCAGCTCCTGCCTGGTGTATTTCCTGACACCTGTACCATGTGACGCCAATCTCAAAGCTATCTAAGTTCTGTGTTTAATCATGATACAAGACTCCACGTTCAATCTGGGATGTTCAGTATTTTTTTTTCCACACGTCAATGTCAATGTGTGTGACTCCGTAATCCATGCTTCCTTACCACTTATCTGCTGTCGGTTATCTATAATTGCATTTGTTGCTTAAAGCCTGACACACACTAAAGGATTTGAAAATGTGAGAACCCACATGTGATAACAAGTAATGGCAGATCTAAGCATTTTATTCTTACAGAGTGTGCTGTACAGTGGGATGAGGCCATACAACACATTCCATTCTCAACTCTCTCAACTACCAATGACAGTTCGATTGAGGTGTGTTTTACAGGACACATACCGTACACTCAAGCTTTTTGCCACAAATTTGCTCACATTTCTCTCACATCAACAACCTTCGCCATGGTACCGTAGTTTGTTCACAGCTCAAGATTCCAATGAATACCATTTGCTCCAGAATGTCTTAAATATTTAAGTCATTGAAGATCAGATTTACATGCTCACATGTCTGCATGTGTTTTTCAACCCTGAGGTGGTAGCAGCCGTCCCTGCTTTCTTTCATGTCCTCTGTTAAGGCTCTTGCAGGCTTCCAGCTCTGTCATGTGCCATTCCTGAGAAAACTCATCCTTTTCACTACGTCATCATGTTTCTAAACCCACCTGCTACACTTTTGGAATAATTGACGCATCAAGGACAAACAGAGAAGCTTTCTTCTAATTTCCATGGGCCTTGACAAAATGAACACACACACACACACACACACAGTCTTTCAAAATTCAAATTCTCTATACAGCAGATTTCCTCATATGTATGTTAATGAATCACTGTCTCAGCAAAACAGCCTAAATAGCAAGGGAGTATAAAGTCCAGAGGGCTCCGAACAAAACTCCTCTGAACAAAATATCTAACTCCTTGGACACATCTCTCACTTCAGTTTTAAGGCATATTTGCAATACCAGGTTTTATCGGGTCCTTTTTATTACTGGGTTTGTGGAATACATGTGTATACAGTACAAACATAGGTGCACATGGTCAGCAATGAGAAAACCTTAAGAACTGGCCTGGATACATTCTTTGTCTCCTTTCCCACACTCTCCTACATGTCATGTAGTGTATCTGTCCATCTCCACATCAATGAGTGCCCCCTGTTCAGCTCAGATTTTAACACCACACTGCTCCGTTGCTGACGCAGCAGAATTCCAGCCCATCTCCACTGTTTCTGCTCAATAAAACAAGGATAACACCACAAATATTCATATAAACAGCATTTTATCGAATATGGAAAAACAAGGTAGAAAACCAGAATGAAGATGGAGCAGGACACTAAAAAAATGAGACAAATGGATGGGTGGGAGGTTTTCTTATCCTTTGTGAATGAGGACTTTAGATAATGTGCTGCCAACAATGACCATGCGCATTGTGCCTGGAATGAGGGTCGACCTATTGTGTGGGTGATATCCACTGAATATATCCTAGTGTCCACTGAGCAATCATTTCCATTAGGAGTAAACAGACCTTTCATACTTTCGAAACAAAAGACTAAGTGGGCGATGTGGTGTTGTGGAGGTCAGATGAACTGCATCATCGCCTTCTCATACATGTACACTCCAACACTTCTTCCAAACACTCATCTGCTGAGGGTGGCTGTCAGAGTACAGTAACCGCGGAACAATGGTTTGTCATGATAATTAACATGTCTGACAGTAGCCAAGCGGTCTCCCTGCATACACAAAGACCAGCTGCGCCTGCTGGAGTCCGATGTCGGCCTTCACAGCCGTGTGTGTGATTACATCCTCACGACCAAGAAGTCCTGCATTATTGAACATGCAGCATGAAATTAGAGAGGAATAAAACACAGACTGATTGCAGAAGGTCTGTGTAACTGCAAATATGTTCATGGACGAATACCAGGATACCTGGATAATAATAACTGAAAATCAGAGATTGGGGGGAATTGCAGATTGGCTGTTTACTTGAGTTTCATTCTCCTACTGTTTTGTCTTCTGGCCTGCGGTGCAGTGATCCTTGACACAGTAAAGCTCTATGCAATTCATCACCTCTTGCATCATTATCATCATCGTCATCCTCCAAATCCAAAGGAAGTTCAGTTGGTGACAGTGCCTTTAGGTCCTTGCTGGTGATCACTCTTGTCTGTTAGTGTGTGGTAACTGAATTACAGTTGGATTATTTATTGGTCTGTGGCTACTCTCCAACATATGAAATATGAAAAGACTCCACAGAAATTAAATATCTTACTTGAGTTAGATTCAAAAACTTTGTAGAAATGTTCAGTGCAAAATCGAAAACAGTCAGTTCTTGACTCAGTTTCTCTCAAACTGTTGTGGAGAAGCAATTATGAGAAAAGCATCATAAGCTACTCGCAGATCAATACACATTATAGAAAAAACTATTGTTGTTCTTTAAAGTATTAATTGTGTACAGTACTGTGAGCATTCCAGTCAGCAGTTTGGTTAGCATTAACATCCACCCTCTCACAGACACACATCTGTGTTGTCTTTGTTTTCCATTCTGACCTGGTACACAAATCATTATTGATGAGTTCATTGTTGTTAAATGTACAGTAACTTTACTCAGACATAGGCACGCACGTGTAAGCGCACTGACGCGCACACACACACACACACACACACTGTAAAATCCACCACCCCAGCATCTCACTTACACACACACCTTCATCCATGTATGACTGTCCTCCTTCTTGGTCCTTGTGGGTCTTCAGGTGAAGAAACAGGCTGCCCATATTGCCCAAGAATATTGAGTCCAGGATCTATTACTCATCATTATTAGAGGAGAAAAACAACAACTACAGGTTTCTTTAAGAATCCAGGCTAAATTGATCCATGTTTTGCCATAGATGTAAGTCATTATGACTTCATAAGTGTCTTTAATGATACGATTTTAACCATTTGAGATCAAATGAATACATTATTATTACAATATTACATTGTTGTCAGTTGAGTTATAGATATAGCTGGAAGAATGCACTTTCACTGAAATTCATCCCTCAAACCATCAACTTCACCCCACTAGGCTGATCAGGAATGTTTTACCATGAGTCAGCACTCTACCAATTATATTCAGCCTGTCGGTATTAACAGGCGACACACTCCCACAGTACACTATGTATTCTTGTTCTTTTTATCAGTGTCCAGAATGCAGCTTCAAAATTGTCATTGTGATTTCTACATTTATAAGAGGATTTTCAGAGCTTTTAACACAAAGGCTGCATTGGTGAAAGTTACAAATCACCTCCTAATTGCCTCAGATAAAGGACTCCGTTCTGATCTTGTTAGATCTTTATGGTACATTTGTCACCATCACAGTATACACGCACACGGTGCACACTCAAGCATCTGCTCACCCATTCATCACCACTTCATCATCAGTCATCTGTTCACTGTACTTCATTCTGACTTCTGAGTTTAAGCAGCCATGGAAATGTCCAGGCTATTAATGGGCTGCTGCCTCATGCAACAGGAATTGTGGGTTTTGTGGCATTTGTTATTAGTTGATGTGGTTGCAGTGGAAGTAATGGGTACGAATGGTTGCTCTGATAATTAGCATTGTAAATATTGTAAATAGTATTTTTGTTCCTTTTTGTGTTGACTCTTTCACTGGAATTTTCACCATTGTAAATATTCCTCACTATGTGCATTGGGAGTCATGCAAATAACAGGAACAGGAAAAGGACAATGACTACTCCATCATTTTTGTATTGATCGATGAGAACAGTGCTGCCTCACATCAGTCTGATGAAAGCTGAAATAGTTCATAGACACGTGCGACACGGTGATGCAGTGGTTAGCAATATTGCCTCATAGCTAGATGGTCCCTGGTTCGCTTCCTGCAAGCTGTCCTCATGTCTGTGTAGGTTCTCTGGATTCCTCCCTCCTCCAACAGCATGCTGAGGTTAATTGGTCACTCTAAATTGTCCACAGGTGTGAATCGTTGTCTGTCTTTCATTCGTCCAGGGTGTACCCTGCGACCCATTGACAGCTAGGATTGGCTCGAGCACAACTGTGCCCTGTAACCGGAGCAAGCGGGAGAAGATGAATGAATGAATGTTCAAAGACATTAGGAACATGTCTTTTTTGTTGTTTAACTAACCACTGCCCTAATTATGTTTGGCCCTGAACACTTTTGAATCATTATTTAATCATCTAGTATCTTCAGAGGACTTCTCCAGATATTATTTGTTATTCTATAACAGATATATGGTAAAGGCATCATGAGGCTTCTGGTGTCCAGCCTCACAAAAAAATTCAACTCCACCAAAGTGAGGCTGGAGTTGATGCTAGCAGATTTCCATGACCCTTTTGCATCCAAGACTGCTCCCACCCTGACAACCGGGAGGACGTGGACTTCAGCTGCAGCTATGCATACGCATAGGCAGCATGATGTGCAGTTGGAGTCTCACAAAGAAAGCAAGGATGGTGGAGAAGATGGTGGACGCTGAGAAGTGAAAACCTTATTGTAAAGAGTTACGGGACATGGAAGTGTTCTGAACCAAAAAAAAAATTCAAACAAGCACATTCTTTCGAGCTATTCTCTTCACAGATAACAGGGCAGTGTAAGACAGTGAGCTTCCCTTCAGTGAAAGCTAAAAATAACCTCCCTCATTCTTCACACCTGCATGCCACACCATGCATCACTGACATTGGCAGCAAGTCACACTCCGGCTAATGGGACTAAGGCTGTTAAAGCCGTCAAAGGCCGGTTGGTTCTGATGAAGCTAATAGCGCCTGCTTGATACATCACAGGTGCAGGTTGTCCACTCTTCAACAGTTTCAACACCACATGTATGCTTTGGACTCCCTGGAGACTGCAGATGAGGGTATGAGAGCAGGGCTAATGAGACGGACTGTGGCCAACTGGCCCCATTAACGGCTAGTAGAACTAACAGCAGCCAACTGGCTCATTTGGAGGAAATGGGTATCTGTTCAGTTCACATCTGCAAAACTGTGTCCAGCTAAGATGCCTGGATGGCGTTGAGGTTCTATGAATTCTGTGGCAAGTACTATTTACCCTGCTGAGGTATACCAGTGGTAACCACCCAGCTGGCAGCTGGGGTTACTCTGACATTTCCAACCAAAGAAAGCACATCTGTAACAATGACAGCTGCTTCATTGACTTTACTGACAATGAACGACAACAGTAATTTTTTAAAAAATAATTATTGATTATATCAACAAATATCATAAAATATCTGCTGTCTCACTTTACAATCAAACAAGAAAGATTAACACGTTACCAAGGACAACACCTAAGTAACCACTAACACTGATGGCAGCTGCATTCCATTAAGGTGAACCTATGGATAAGAGCCAGCATGCACAAACTTTGGAAGAGAGCACCTAATGTGTGTTATTAGTTACAGATGTGTTTGTAAGGTCACAATGTGCTCTGAGAGAAGATCCCGTGTCTGGGACAAGTTGTTCACACATGATCAGTCCCATAAGGTAAAACTCACAAATGTGAGGCTGCTGCGAGTGAATAGTGCTGAAGTGCTCTTCAGCTTAAATACATCTTGAAACCGCAGTTCTGTTTTTAATATTGCAGCTGAATGTGGAGGAGCATACAGTATATACTTCAGGTGTCAGCCAGAGCTTTTTCACACAACCTCCTGATAAAATGTATTCACGTGGTCAGCTTGATTGTCTGTTTTTTTTCAGTGCTGTTGTCTCCTTCCTTTCTCTCTTTGAGTAAAATAATTTGTTCATTGTGTAACATGTGACAATTGACAAGAGCAGAATCTACAAAAAGAAGTCAGACAGCTACTACAGTGTGAATCATTGTGAGCAGAGCTATAAATCATTAATTCAACTTTGCGACAGACTTTTCCAAACGGCAATCAGGTGTTTATATGTCACAAAATAACATATGAGGCGCAATGCAAGCTGCAAATGGAGGGAGGCTAGAAAGATGGTGAAGAGAGGTGGAAATGAGAAACTCAGTGACCACTGAGACATACTGATGTTCACTGCTGCTTTTTTGGAAGGAGGCGGCTTCTCCTCAGGGCTGCATCATGTAGAGATGGATTTATTTGTAACTGAGTTTGCACTACCTTTTTGTTTCACTTCAATGACAAATTACACATTTTGGCAATTTTACTCTCACTCAAACTGACATGGAACGTCAAAGTAGAAATGATTTCCAAAGATTCTGTGGATATTTTGAATTTGATGGCAGAATTAACGTGTAATGTAATGTTTGTGTGCATCTATTACACTTACTATTATGTTTTAATGTTGGGGAAACTGTGGAATGTGGATGTACTCTTGGAGTCTGTGCGTTTCCTCCAGATACTCCAACCATGCAGTGAGGTTACCTGTAGACAGTTGTGAATATGAGTTTGAATGGTTGACTGTCAGCCCTGTGATTGTGGGATGTAAACCACCCCTCATCCAATGGCAGCTGGAATTGGCTGTAGCTCCCCACGACCCTTCCAAAGACAAGCAATAGAGAATGAATGGAATCATCTCAAAGCTGGAGATGCAGAGGAATAAACGACTCAACTACAGCAGGTTATGTACATGAGAATAGTACACCAACTTTGAATATCAGATTGCTGATCTTAAACCTGTCTTTGTGTGTAGAATGGATTGATGATTTTCTCTTGCAGTGTGGGCTGCCCTTCTACCCTTTGGAGATGCATGATTCCAATAAGCCTCACCCAGTGGAAGAATGTGGATATTCAGTATGGATGTCGGAAGCCAACTGAAAACAGTTCCACGGGTCTGCTACTACTCTCTTTGTGAATTAACTATGCAAAGAAAGAAGAAAAAGCAAACATACAGTTCCGATGAAGTGCAAACAGCTCTGCAATTATCAGCATGAAGCAGACACTCACACTCAAACACAGCTCAACATATTCAGTCTAAAGAAGAAACTGCATGACGTCAGTGAAGTGGATCGTGTCAGTCATGTTACTGGACAGTTCTTTCCTCTGGCTGTTTGCCTGTGAGTTCACTATTAGACCAATATCAGATCCTTTCTCTGATTTACTTCTCTCCACAGTTCTTTGTAAAATTGTATTTTGTTTTATTACAGTTTATTTTTTCACACTGTAGAGGGATTGTTCTTCACATGGCCACTGGGCACATGAGATATTTCCTGGATGCTATTAATGTTGGTTGCTTCACAAATCATGTAAAAAAAAAAAAAAAACATACTGTTGCTGGCACCCACACCCCATTTAGAATGGGTTGTAGAATCAGGTGTTATAAGTACAAATTCACATGTACAATTTCAGTAAAATCAGTATCACTGGCCCCACTGTCGAACATCAAAGCATGTATGATTGATACCTGTGACCGATAACATCATAGAGTCAACTGTGTGTTGATATGGGACCATACACAATGAATCAGTGGCTGATACATCCACACTGGCACACCACCACAAAAAACACAAAAAAAGAGGTGGAAATGGATGTAAACATTTGGTTAATATTAGTGAACAACATGGATAAAGTGGACAAAGTCCCATTTGAAAAGGCTGTTAATTTACCCATCCCATGTTTCTAAATGGAACCTCAAATTTACCTGTTAATACATAAGTATTAACACATACGAGCACTGCACCGGCACCCCGAGCATAACACTTTTCTTTTCATAAATCATTGGGAAATAAAGCACTTACAAAAATAAATCCATAAAAGAATAAAACATAGTAAAAATAGTTCTGTCTGTAATTTTTGAAACCCAAGCTGACCATAGTGACCGTCCCAGAGGGCAGTCTGCAGATAAAACAACACAGAAAGAAACTGTCGAGTAAACACATCAGCTCCGCCCACAGGGGTTCACATCAGTTCCTTCACCTTCTGCAACTTTTTCCTGTGCATGGGTTGCTGCTTAACATTGGTAATCCAAGCTCGGAACGTGTCGTGACTCTGAGTGATGGCACATGAAGCTCTAGTGAAAGTTCAGTCTGGAAGACATTCTTGCGTGCTCATGTTGTTTATTATTGTTGGTGATTTTTTATATCACTGTCTATAATTATATCAAATGCATATAATTGTTGCTGCTGCTGCTGCTGCAGTGACTCTGCCAGCTTAGCAGCATAACGGCAGTGAACTGGCAAATGGCAGTCAGTGTGAGGTACCATTGCTCCGAACAGTGTGAGCATGAGCCCATGGAGATAAGACTCAGGATGAACGCTCTGAATGCTCACAGCTTCAGTGGCTGAACTCAAACACAAAATCTCATCCAGCTGCTGTAAAATCACCTCAGTGAGGGAGGAAGATTCAAGGAGACACATTTTCAACTGCTGAGCCTGTGGATTGTGAGGTCATAAGGTCAACTTTCCAACCATCTTCACTTTGGACTGACAGGATAGAGCTCAAGAAGCCACGCATCTGTGGCCATAAAGTGTTTCTTACCTCTGACACTGCTGGTCTGTTTGTACAGATAGTTTGCACCAAACTTGTTGTGCTAATGATTGTGTAACAACAGTTTATATTTTTTCATATAACAAGCGAGATTCATATTTTCTGCATTCACTGTTTTTGTACTGTGCAGAATATTTGGGCCGCATGGAATCTGAGCTGTGCGTAAAAAAAGCTCATATCTGGTTTCTGACTTTTTGTGGGAGGGAACAATGCTCATGAATGTCTTCAGTTCTGTAAGTGGTGTAAGTGGTGATAGGGGAACATGGAAACGATTGCTGTTTAAATCTGTTTGTATTTTCAGGGTGGGCTGCTGGCTAAGTGCTGTGCTCTATGAGTGTATAGCTGGTAAATATGTTGTTATATGTAGTAAGCGAACATCACACATTTTGTCAGAAGTCAGATTTTTTTAAAAGATATTTAATTATGGGAACCTGCTTACCCTCTTGCCGAGGATAAATGCTTCAACTATGCAGGTAGATGTCACCAAAAGCAGCCCTCATTTGCCAGTTAATTAGTTAATGAACAGTGATTTGCCATCCCAAGGCATCCTGAAAAGTTAAACAAATGCAAGCTCATGCACTGAATCTGGATTGTCTGGGGAAAATGGCATGTTGGGCTCATCAGTGTCCTGGTCATTAATTATAGTTACATAAAATGTCTATTCCTGTTAGTGGCAACAAGCCACAATAATTCAATACATACTGAGAAAGATGGTTATGGAACTGCTGCAAACATGCATGAAAGCATTAAATAGTAAATCAAGTTAATGTGCATTATGTGTAACATAGCATATAAATGAATAAACAAACGGCCACATGTGACGTATTACCTAGCTTAATGTGATTACTTCTTTTGGACAGTCTCTGCCATCCTGCATTATCTTATCTGCCAAGTTCTGTAATGACAGTGAAACATGACAGCGAGTTTTACATTCCCATATTGTCTGAGTGTTGTTTTATCATAGGACAATCTACATCCACATTGTTGGTACTATTTGACCATATTCTGTAATGCACTTACAGATCAAAGAATGAATTTGAGTTGCAGTCGATCAAACACATTGTTCACATAACACATGTTATTGCATTGTGTTATAAATATGCCAGCAAAGCGGAAGGTGGTAGGGAAGGCTGTTGTGTCCTCATAAGAAAGTTGGAAGTCTCTGCGCCAACATTTAAACCAGATTTTCTGTGCAATGTTTCATTTTATAAAACTGGATGAATGTCAGCACTTTTCATTCAGGAGCTAGAACCGTGTGTAACTTGAAGCCACAGAGGGAGTCATACAGGCACACACTAACACATACCAGGAGAGAGAGCTAGCTCAGTAGTACACAAACAAAGCTATTATATTACTCATTCCTTTAATAACAAGACAGAGCTTTTCTTCAATTTGGCTGCAGAGAAAACCTATGAATTCAGGGAATGATGGGAAAAATCTATAGCTGCATCACTGAGTTTGACCTTCCAACAGAAGATGACTGTGATTGCCTAGTTGTAGAAAAACTGCACTGTACATAAATCATTGCAGATAGGCAAACGCACCGGGCTGGATGGAAATTAGGCGAAAGCAAGGTTTCATAAATACTGCTGACGGAATGCATGTCAGCTTTTCATGCCCAATTTCTTTCCTCCACCTTCCTACAGCCCTTTCTTTCTCCTTTATTCAGTAACCTTCTGTCAATTACTGCTGTTCAAGGAGTATCTTCCTTGATAAACAGGTAATATGCAAATTGCCTGGATTGTTGGCACATTACCTCTAAGGATGTGTTATGTGCAAAGAACCCGGGTAATTTGTATATTACCTGTTTTTTCACATTACCAGTAATATATATTTACACACACATTTGGGTCGTGTGTGTGTGTATGACAAACATGACATTTTGAGTGACGAATGATGAAAAAAAGCTTGGCTTAATTAAATAAAAACAGTAAAGGTCACATAGTTAAGAAGTGATTGTGACAGTAGAGGGTTCTTACTTATATACTTCTTTCTTATATGTGGGTTATGTGTTTGTAATTTATTATGAATGACTTTTTACAGAAACTAGAAAAGGCTTGTTCTCTGCTGGCTGCCAGAGAACAATTTTCCTTCTAAGCCAATCTGCTTCCTGCCAAAATGACCCTAATGAGCTTGCTATGATCTTTGGCAGGGCAGCGTGGTGCTTGAGAGCCACACATGTAACGATAGAATATGAAAAATGATGTGTGTGTCAATCCATCTAAGAAAATCACTTTCAAGGAGATGCTAATTATCCACAGGATCTTCTACGGTAGACGTGTACGTGTGACTAATTGTTCAGTCCATGCAGAAACTACAAAATGATTTCCCTACGTAAATAATGTATTTAGTCTTTTTTCCTTATTTCACTGGGGAAACAACAGAAAAACCTGTGGTCCATGTTGGACCCTCATGTGTGAATTGATTTTTGAAGCCATGAGCTCTGTACCCACTTCATCTTAATTATCTGTAACACGATGTTTCTCCTCTGGTCCTCCTGGTGTAATGTTATACGTGTGGATGAATGGATGACAACTCACTACAAAACTAATCTAACTAATAAAATCTACCTCCTGGTGTAAATAAGGTAACCTAACCTCTAGGATTAAATTCAATTTGTCTGCGGCTCTTTTTTTCAATGTCACCGTTTGTTCCTGCGTGTATTATCATTTATCATTGTTCCACATTTTTCTACTTTGATTGTAGTTTTTTAGTATTTAAAAGCAGTCAACTGATTTGCATCTGTGAGCCACAGAGTAATTGTAACAGGAAATTCATGGAAAGTGAATAAGTGTAGCTCCATATCTATACATCTTTATTTTCAAGCATGTCCTCTTTTGAATGTGTAAAAACCTATATCCTGCATTACTGCACTATTGTAGATCACCATTTCAAGCTGCTGGACTTTCTGCATGGTTTATACGCTGCTACAACTAGTTGCAGTATTTATTTGTTGTACTGAAATCATATACAGAACTTCCGCTGCTACATAGCACAGTATTTCACATACATATAATTTTATTTTATTCTATTTTTTTCATATCTTTGTGCACTTGCTTTACAGTTGCTTTATAGTTTACTTCAGTGCTAGGAATGTATTTTTATTTGTCACCATAGGACAGAAGAAACAGCCTCTGAATTCACCTGTATGTTTTGTACATGTGGTTGAGTTGACAATTTAAGTCCTTGAAAGCTTCAGGGGGTTACAGATGTGAGTGGAACAGTAGAGGTGACTGCAAAACAAAGGTATACAAGTGACACTGACGATAATAGTAATGAATCAATTTTATATCGTGCTTTCTGGACCGATATAATGAATAACAGCAAACACACACTGACCGAACTGAGGTGAAAATACATTATCAGAGGTCTCTAACTCAATTTACCTGGGGCCCCTGGGAGAAGAGTGTGGGTGAGGCTGGGCCACATCAGGTATTCTACTAAAAAAACGGTGTTAAAAAAAAAATCCAATTCTCTCCAACATTATTAAACAGCACAATAGCGAAATGGGACCCACATGATATGTTTCGACAGTGATGTTGTTTTGTTTACAGTAAATAAAGTATCACCACCATCTCTTGTCCACTAGAATGACATCTGGTTTGCCGTCTGCCATTTCCTTGAATCCATGTGAATGTGGCATAATACAGGCCTCGCCATAGGTGTTGTGAAATGTTTTTCTGCTTGCACCAAGTCCAGCTGGGGGCCTTGCCCCCAGGGGCCATATACCGTACAATACTGTGATTAGTAGGTTATTTCACCTTCCACACACAACCCAGCAAAGCCACACTTTAACATGAAACTCTCATATTAAGGTGGGGGCCGCAAAATATCTTCCTGGGGACTGCGATTGGCCTGCAGGGTGCAGGTTTAAGACTCATGTATTAGACAAAAACAGAAAAAACAATCAAATGCACTTTGAAATAAAGTGGCCACGTGTGGAAGCAATCATTCTGTTGTGTATTATATATTCCTTAATGACCTGCGTTATCTTCATGAAAATCCTCACTTCCCTTGACGCGGTTCTTAAAGCTGTTGAGGTGGGTGTTCACTTATCACATCTGGTTACCACTGATACAACCTTCTTCACTCCCTCTCACTGCTGTGCTGTTCTGAAACGGCTGATGTGATTATGTCACTGATATTGATGTGCTCTCCCCAGGAAAGTTGTGGAGATTAGATAGACAGAAAGAGGAAAGGACAGAGGAAAGGCGTGGATGGAGCCAAAGAGTGAAGTGCAGAGAGGAGGAGGAGAAAAGCAGACAGAGTTCATGTGGTCGTGGGGATCTGAGATTCACTTTAGCCTCTCCAGAGAATCCATTTCCTTCCTGCAATTATGGGGACTTGTTTCCTCTCTTAATCCATTTGAATGTTTGTGTTTCTTTCTGGAGATGATTACAGAACAAGCACACACACACACACACACACACACACACCACAAACCGCTCTCCTTTGTAATAAATCCCTCATTACTGGCAGCCCTTGCTTTTCTTTTTCCTCTCCACTGTGTTCTGGCATTTTGTCCTCCCTCGCTCTGCATTATTAGTTCTGCCCAGTGGAAAGACAACAGTCCTCGACAGCAGGACAGACATTGACTATTAATGTTGTTTCTGACACAGTGATCCCATTATCACTGAGCTGATCCTCTTTCTGACAAACGGTGTCCTAATTGCATTAAATGGACCATATCATGGTGAGATTTATGTGTTTTGGGGATTAATGACTGAACTTATTCCAAGAGATACACACAACCACAGTTGTCAAACTCAAAGGCTGAGGTACCCTAACGTCTAGATCCCACTGTCAAGCTCCAGACCCCTACAAACAGCATTTCTCTAGCTTTTAAATCAGACATGAGCATATGAATACAGAATCGACGGGTAAGATTTAAGGCTGTAAGCATTCTGCGTTCTACTTCAAGCAGAGTTAATTCAATGTCCATAGCAAAGTAGCTTGAATGTATCATCACTCAACTGCATCATCTGATCTGCAAACAGAGGAGTGTTCATCGATATCCCCCTTACAGACTGTTCAAAACTGAGACTATCCGTTAAATCCAAAATGATTTAACCCCAAACTCGAGATAATCTGTTTGCAGCACAGTAATCTGGTTGCGTATTTCTATGTGTTACGCCAAGACGATGGTGACATCATCAGGATTATAGAGTTGATACTTCTACAGCCGTACACGACTTCATCACTATTACAACATGAACATGATACCTCTAACTTCCGTTCCTTTTGTCCGTTAACTTGTCATCCAGTGGAACAGCTTTGTTACTGCGCTGATGTCACTTCCCTCATCTGCAATCTAATCCATTGAATGTAACTACTGTTCAGTGCTCATTTATACTTGGTGAAAAGGTAAATGTGAGGTGACAACAATGATCTCCTTGATTAAAGAGGTAAAAATGTATCAGTACTTCAGTACATACTACTGTTCAGGACTGTATCAGTACATGAATACAAAAATGACACCCAAGAATTCACTGATAGATATCTTCATTGTCATCTGTGTAGAACCTTGTGCAGCACAGAATTGTACTATAAAAAGTGACTCAGTAGTTATGTTTCAGATGTTCGTGTTACATGTTTCAGACCCTGTTGAGAGTGTCCTGTTGCGGGCAGGGCAGCAAGCACACAGTTTTATCTTGTTTGATTTTACTGTATCAGAAGATTTCCCAGATCGGGATGATGACTCGGATGATGACTCGGATGATGATAAAGGGAAAAAAATCATGAGTACTGGTGGGTTGATGGTGATAAACAAACTGATGTTGTGATTGCACTTCTCCATAAAAGTGCAATGAATAGGTTTTAATGGAGAAGGAGTTGATATCCTGCCAGAAAGGAAATAACACTCAATCGCACATTGTTTCTCTTCCTAATCTGCAGCTGCTCCACTGACACTGAACATGAGACTGTGTAAACTTTGCGTGAACTTTACAGGAATGATGAGACTATCTGCAGTACTGGACCAGTGTTGGCAGTAGATACTGGATAAAGATTAATTGAAGCATATGCTTATATATTCAGTTCATGTTTATGCTGAGTCATTGGAGTCTTTCCATTTTTGGTATAAATACATGATCTTGTGTACTGTACTTTGAGTACCACTACCTTTTAAAGTTTCCCAGTGTACATTCCTCAGCTGATCCTTGATGGTAAATACATGTAGTACAATACATTGTAGGCTAATATTCATCAGTTTGTATTAATTCTCATCTGACTCAAAGTCTAATTATTCAAAGATGAATGGATTAAATGGTGATTTCATTGGATTGAAACCTGGCTGAAACATTTATTGTTGGTTTTGCACACACAGGGCTAAATTTGACATGACATTTCATTTCATTACCTTCCAGCTCATTAGAGCATCAGTGAGCCTCAGCGCTAAAACACGTACAAAAATAGTGGAGCGTTATACCAGTGGCAGAATGATGGATGGTCGCTGGAGATCGACTGGAGGAGTGACAGATGAAAAGAAAATGTGTGTGTAGTTAGAGGAGAGAGAGCAGCATAGAAGCCTCAGGGGATCATGGGAAAAAGAGTTGCTTTATATGGTGCTGTCACAGGAGTGGATATATCGACCAAAGCTTGTTGTCAGTGAGACATGGTGGTTGATGGAGGGGAAACGAATGAAGTCTCTCCCTTGTAATTTTCTCACAAATGACACTTCTAAAGTTCAAAATGTGACACAGGCAATCTCTGAAATCATCTTGGTGTGTTTCACATTATATGTAAAGATGCACGTACGTCAAAAGCTTCTCTTGTCTCTTGTTTAATATATTTGTGAGCTGTCAGTGTCTGAAGCCACTTATTTGGATCCAGGGGTTATTATAATCTGCATCATGGGAACGAAGATCACATGTGGATGCCTCGCTTCCTAACGCGAATGACCCACTAGAGCCATGTCTTTGTGCATGTGGAGCATTTCTTTCCTCTCTACAGTAAAATGATCATTTAAAAAACTGACAACGCTCTACGAAGTAGACACTGAATGAATGTTTTGTCAGGTGAAGAGTTTCTTGCAGTGGTGTCATTTCTCCAAGTGTGTCACACACTGACACCTGCTGGCGATCTCTGGTACCTGCAGCCTGGTCCTGCAGCCTGGTACCAGCGCGTAGAGATGGAGTGCACTAAGTACTTATGGCACAAGTGAGCACTGGGGATCCACTGCTTCTACACATTATTATGATTAAAAATTTGCAATCAAATGAGAAACGTACCTCGGAGCCCGACTCAAACAGAGACCAGTTCTAGTAAAAGGGTCCCAGTTGTATTAAGAAATGCAGCATGATTAATCATGAACTCTGGACTTATGCATTTTTCTTTCAGGGTGCTTTGATAAATTTGTACAGCCTCTCCATCTGATCCAAAGATCTGCTACATGACAAAGTAAACAGATCACGTTTCCTGTACTGTGAAACTCTCACCTCCAAAACCCTTAACGGTCAGGTACCATCGTACCTAACAGGGCTCCTAGGACCTTATTAGCCACAAAGACTGTACACCAGAGTTCAGGCTCACTTGTAATTTCTAGATTCCCCAGGTGGAGAGACACAGAGCTTTGCTATTTGGTCATCTCTGTTTCAGAAGCTTGACAAGAGGAAAAAGACAAAAAGGGCTGTGGTGTTTGTTTTTGCTGGAAAGGTAGGAAGACCGCAGCAAGCAGCACTATTCTAAATGGAAAAGTACAACTGACTTTTTTTTTTCTTTTCTGTTAGTAAATATACAGAGTGATCTGTGTGGAGACTGGTTGATGTTGCTCATTTGTATATTCTTGTTTTTTTTATCTTTTTTTTTTCTTGTAGTGTTTTATTTTAAGTGTTTCATAATGTTGTGGATGAGACGTGTGTTCAAAGCTGATGCGTCCGTGGAGGTGGCATGATTATTTGTGAAAGATGAACATCTGACCTGATAATATTTCTACATCTTCACAGTACATGAACTTCTTTGTTCATGTACTGTGAAGATGTAGAAATAACACGCAGAAGCTGCCAGTTTGAGTTCCAATCAAATATCAAATCAAATCCTTCCTCTTTCCCCTCCTTCCATACTTCCATACTAGTAATTGCACGCTCACTAGTTGGTGTGCTGCTTGCTGCTGCAAAGCTCAGATAGTTTGTGTGACAGTGACACATACACGCAGCAGGGCACGTTCTCTGAGACCAGTGGAAAAGCTCTGAAGGTACCATATTTATTTAATGAAGACAAGGGCTAATGTGCACTTGTTAATGATACAAAACTTAATTTTTATCTGTTAGTTCTGTTAAACATAATTTAACGCCACATCTCTCCTGTCAATCTCCCCATGTTGTGGATGAATAAAAGCAAAAACTTGGAGGAGATCTGCATTCCGAGAATCTTTTGTATAGAATAAGGGTTTTCTTTCTGTATTCAGAAATTCATTCAGTTTATATTGATATATGTTAATCTTTTATTACCTTAAAGTAACTTTCTATCATGAATATGTCAACAAAAAGGGTTTGAACAAATTCCCTGCTATTGCCACTCAAAGCAATTTAGTTACCATGGTAACTAACTCAGAGATCAACAAACCTCCTCAGGTTTAGACTTAGAAGTACACTGGAATGAAAAATTATTTTTCAGGGTCAACAAAGTCAAAAGTTTTCACCGAACCTTCTCTGTGTAGCAGTTTACAATGGAAGCTACAATTGAATAAAATATCCTGCTATTAAAAGGAAGTTCTGACTACTTGTGTTAGGTAAATGAATTAGGAGCAACAGAGACGGAGAAAAAAAAAGACAGAGCCACGGTGGTGTTATGAATTACTAAATATTGGGCTCATACTGATAAAAGACAGAATAGAGTAGAATTTGAACTATCTGTGGATGAGACTTCTTCTGGGGTAGAAGGTCTAATGTTCGTTAGAAGAGTCGCTGCTTTCCTTCTGTCTGTCTCTCCCCCTCCTTCCCCTGTTTCTCTGAGTGGACCTCTTTTCACCAACGCTCTGTGCAGGAAAAAGGAATCAGTTAGAGGAAGTTTGACTCGGACC
>CAAKHB010008374.1:59450-70026 GCA_901007665.1 Aeoliscus strigatus
ATTGGATACAATTCCTCTGAGCGGTGTAACTTCACCTCAAATCGTCCTCTGATCTTCAGCTGAAGAGCCTGATCTTTTAATTCCCATTTGTTTGACTTTTGACTTGGAGAGATTAGTCATTAATTACTGGGTAGACAAATTATACACACACACACACTGAGATAAAGCAGTTAAACACTGCTCATTACACTGGCCCACCGCAGGTTAAGCGTTATCTAGGACACACACACACACACACACACAGACGCAGGTGTTGGAGAAATATTGGCCAAAAGATGCTGTTCAGGGTGAAAAGTGCCAGGGTTTAGCTGAGTGTGACATGAACGTCCTGCTTGAAAACACAAGGGGTTTACTGTGGAGACAAATGAACAGTGAGTGCAGAGTGAACACATGAGGATTCACAAACGCAGCACACCTGATTACACCTGCCCTGACTGATGTCACCCTGCTCCTGCACACCTGAAGACCTGTGTGTATCTGCCCCCCTCTGCTGGTATGATGATGATATAGAAGATATCTGCTGCACATTGAAATATATATAGTTATAAATGTCATTAGCATTAGCATTAGCCCCAGTCCACAATGACATGAACTGTATGCATTGTGCTTTTATCTGTGTTATTCTTTTGTACAGTTCTGATCATTTTCAGTGATGGCTGTCACCTCTATGGACCGTAAAGACCTATTCTAGTCTAATCTTATAGAGTATTCTGGATCATTTACATGAAGACAAACTGAAACAATCCATGATTGGTAATTTATCTTTATTGTTTAAATCCACCAAAAAGTTTCTGCAGAACTACATCCAACAGCATTCATTGTTTTTGTCACATCAACAGGCATGTGATGATGGTGTGACATCCTGAGTGTCACGTGACATCACAGCATCAACACATGGCTCGAACGGGAGACCAAAACTAGACAGTCCGTCCGTCGCAAAGTCTGTCATCAAGAAAAGCATCTCGCCGCTGCCCGTGTACACGAGCACAAACAATGACTCATCAACTGTCCTTCAAAGTGCCAAACCCACCTTTCTGGCTCTTCATCATGACATGAAATGAAGTGAGTGGATGTGGGCTCTCTGTACATGGGATCATATGCTTTTCATGATTTTGACTTGAATTACTTTTTGGAAAAAACATCTGACAAAATTCTGTCTGTGAAAACTGTCAGAAAACCGGTAACAGTTCCATGGTTGTCAACAGGACATGGTGGCTTCAGCTTCAGCTGCTAAAAATCAGTTGAAAGAGGGTTTGTAAAGACTGATTATGCATTGACTGTATCAAACTTTCAATAATGCTTGCATTGATTCAGCTCTTTTCTCTTTTCTTTTGCTAAAAGTGCTTATTCATTGTTAAACTGCTTTCTATTCTACATTTCTATATCTACACTAGTTGTCTAAAGAAGGCTTCTCCTCTTTCGATCCAACACACTCGCTTTTGGTAACATTTGCCACTTTGGACTATACATCCACGCTGCTTTATCCCCTCTGCGTGAAGGATAGTATGGCTAGTTTCCTTTAGTACCATCTGAAGGATGAGCTCTTCACACAGCCGACACAGAATTCTTGTTTTCTCCTTGAGAAAACAAGGGTGATTATAATTTAGATTGTGACATTCTTGTACAAAAAAATTGCATCACTTTTATGGCTATAGTACCTAAGAATACTGTAAATGCAATAAATCATAGGACTCTTGGCAGAATGTCACCATCAAATCTTTTCTTTTATATTGCAGTGTTTCAGAATAAGTACAATCTGAATAAAACTGTGGGAGAAGATGTGGAGTGTGCATGGAGTGTGTGCATCCTTCAGCAGGAAGTGGAAAAAGGAGAAACAAAAAGGAGAAAGTGGCGTCAGAACAAGTCGAGCAAAGAATCCCTCCCACACGTTTTGCATAAATCTTTTCATTAAATCATCTGCTATATACACAAAATCATTTCATCGTTAAATGTACAGCTCATTCAGAACCAGCAGGGCGCTGAAACAGTCAGGTGACCAACCACTGATGCCGATCACATCAAAACCAAAAGTTCTTTTCCAGTAAAGTAAGTTTTTCTTCTAAGAATAATGACGTGTTCACATAGCTCCAACAGACCTGAGTAAAACCACATTCACGTCTGAGCCAAATCCTTGTAAACCAAAACGTCTGAATTCCTCATCGTATGGAAAATAGCTCCAGACCAACGACACTACGATTTCAGTTTGTACCCAGGTCTGCCTGAAGGTTCGCAGACAAAAACATCAGAAGTAGATGATGGACAGACCAAAGTGACCAATTAAATCAGAGAAAAGATAAATTAAAGCAGTCGTTTTTTTTAGCACAGATGCCATCATTAAAGCACAGAAAACTGAGTAAGCGATTTCTCTGTTCTGAACAATGTGAGTTTTTTTTGCCTTGAAATGAGGCGAGTGAACAATCACTTCTTTGTACAATAATCCATTGATCATCATCAGTGCACAAAAGTAAAAGACAAAGCACACAAATCCAAAAACTAAATTTGAGACAGATAAAGACAAGATTAGATTTAGTTGCTGTTTTTTTTCCTTCAATATTTTTTTTTTCATTTAGGTTTAAAACACACACATTTAACCAGCTGTAGAAGGTTTACATAAGAATTTGGATTCATCCAAAAAAAAGCACAGTTTTTAAGTCAGTCCAGCTTTCCTGGCTTCATGGTGGACTGGTCCAGTTCAAAGATTAGTTGACTACTGGTTTCGGCTGGAGCATGACTGTGGTGATGATGCAGCGTTGTGTGGGGCTGGCAGCTGCTGTACGATGTTGACGGGGGCCACACACTGACCTGTACGAACCCTGTTTGTCCACGCTGCACACAGCTCAGCAGTACCAGAGGCCTCTCGCTGTGGCGAATGCCAATCAAGAGACTGTCTACACGAAAAATCGTAGGGGCCCTCTAAGGTGGAGGGGGGGCTCAGAGAGCAGAGAGGAAACAGAACGATGGCTTAGGAGACAGAAGCAGAGCTGGGACGAGGGGACAAAGCTGATGGGGCAAAAGAGTTTCTGCAGATAAAGCAGGTTGAGAGGAGAGTGGAGCTAATGGAGCGTGGTGCCAATGGGGGGTGCAAGGTGCAGGTAGGGGCGGTCCACTGATGATATAGAAGCCACACAGGAGGAAAACGACACTAGATCCAAAGTGAGAGAGAAGCCCTCAGCACATCCAGAGAGATGCCTGTAGAGAAAACAGAAACAGGTTAGACTCTGACAAACTTCACTCAAATGATGTTTCCCATCTGGTTTCAATGCAGTAACATTCCTGCTTCCATCCTTTCATTTGTTTGTCCTTCATCATTTATTTAATACTGACACCCTCTCATGTTCTTCAGTGAAGTCTTCAGGACATTTCTGAACAGAATTCGTCTCAACTCTCATGACGTGCTACCTGCAGGCTGCTGTGCGCTCCGCTCCAAACTCATAACGGTTCAGTTGTCTGGATGGAAAAAGTCGCTGGAGGCTTTTAGACTAGGATAACACAAATCTGCAAAGCAAACAATTCAACCTTTCTGACGACGTGTTTATTCCTCGAAGCGATTTAACGCCAGTGTTACAAACACATCGTTTACAAGAAATGACTGACACATGCATTCCCATTATTCACAGGCTCAGACTATCACCAGACACATTTGACGGGTCATAACCTTTATTGAACATGTCTGTAAATCTACAGCAGATGAGGTGCTTTTCTATTTGTCAATGACTAAAACTCCATCAGTTCAGATGAACGATCCATGTCAGTCTTTCTTTTCATTCACTCCTAGATATTTCTTACATTGTGTGCTGCTCAGTACATCACTTCATGTTTGTGATGTGACTGTAATGTGCACTATTATCTGTTCCTCAGGTGTTCTACTTGTCTGAGTGCAGTTCTACTCTCCCATCAGAGACATCCTTCTTTCTTTTGTGTATGTTACATGGTAATCAAGATTTGAGTGAAACCAGCATATTTGACAAAGGTTTGTCAGTGTGTGATACAAAAATAAAGTGTAAAGGTAATAAAGATAACGTTTGATAAAGATCCAGTGTCTCTACACAATCAAACGTTATGTTTCCTGAAAAGAGATGATTCATGTGAGAAACTGTCTAATGTATGATTGCAACAGGTTTGGAGTTTATGCGTTATTGTGTTGTGTCGTTGTAAATGTTGGTTTCCAAACTGAGAAAACTCAAAAACCCAGCAAAAAACCCTCCACAGACTGCATGTGAGTTGTCATGTGTTGCTGGATGTCATCGTCTGTGTTCATTCTGTGCACACATCTAGGAAGACGAAGATGAGCTGACCCACCTGACCTTTGTCATTCAGTGGCAGACGACTTCAGCAGATGGTTTCAAGGTGTCGAGAGTTCTGCAGTGATAGAGGGAAGAACTCACACTGAATAAAGACTTTTTTCATAGTTCACCATGTGAGAAAACTGCATGAATGGTATTGTGTGTGTGTGTGTGTGCGTGTCTGTGTGTGTCTTACTGGTGTGTCGTTCCACTGCCGTGGCAGATCTTCTGGCTCAGGAGGGTAGGACATCCAGGATGGGCTACGGTATGAAGATGGCGGTGACATGACAAAGTAGTCAGAGTAGCCCGGGCGGTTGGCTGATATCGCGTACACTGCTGTTATTGGATTTCCTGTGAAATGATAGAACACAAGAGCTCACATTTCTCTGCAATCACCAAGTCTCTCTTGAGTTCTGGTGTCTTACCTGAGTAGGTGCTGATGGACTGGTCGACAGTAACAGCAGGGAAGGGGGTCCTGGAAAGTGGCAGGTACGGGGCGCCGTTGTGCTGCTGGGCCTGCAGGTCAGAGGCCTCTGACACACGAGGCTTCAGACTAATATCAGGAGTGGAGCTGAGAAGAAAGAACAGATGTTTTTTGTGATGCTGGGTGTTTTGTGTTATAGCCAGTGTGACTCTTCTATGATAATTCTATGCACAATACAACAATACAAACCTATTCTCTTCTGAATTATGTTTTTTTTTCAAATACCTAATTTTCAGAGACATGGGAGCATCTTCTTTCCTTGTGCACTGAGCACTGGATGCCTTGTCTGCTGTGGAGGGACAGTCTGTTCTCCACAGACCAGTTTACTTCACACTTCATCCACTAGGTGGTGAACATCACCCTTCTTCCCATCTTCCTCTCCCTCACTGCTGCTTAAGTGCCCAGCAACAGCCTCCAAAACAGCATTCAAATGATGAAGCTGCTCTGCTCATATAATGTGGACCAACGCATGACAGAGAGTAAGGCAGAGGTTGAGGGCGTGTGGAGTGAGCAGCTCACAGGAAACTGAATTATCATCTGTAGTTTCACACTCTGCTGAGAATTTCCATCCCAATGTGATGAGAAGTCACTTCTGGTCTAAGGAATGAAAGCCTACACTCTGTGATGTTTCTCCTCATGTATATGTTTTGCTTAATAAATCACACCTATGTTTTGAATATTAACAGTATTTGCTCGATGGGCAGTACCGTCGTAGTGAGGTTCCTGGTGGCGGTCCGGGTCTGGAGGGGATCAGAGGTGGAGGAGAACCGATGCCCATATCAGGAAGCTGTGTGAACCGGAAACCCTGCAGTTGCCAGAGATATCATTCCATCATCATCATCTGATTCTCAACTCAAACTACAAAACGTAAACGTGAAGTGACAATACAACAACTAAAGTCAACTTGCTAAAGATGAAATAATAATAGGGTAATAGGGAATTCTGTGACAATCAACTTATCTGTATATGTATACATTAAACAAAAAAATCGACTTAATCATAAGGAAGTAATCATTTCTTTGTCTTCTTTACTGACATATCAACTACATTTCACTTAACCACATAACCTCACAACAACAGGACAACCCTCTTCCTCTCTTCACTGTGAATGTTTTTAGAAATACAAGTGTAAATCTCCTCATCCACAGTACAGGAGGTCATACACCTGCTCCAGCTAGCCACGTGAACATTTACCTTCTTGTCTGTGTCCGTAAAAAAGTTAGTGAAGACCATGAAGTATTAAGTACCTCATGGCAAACATGCATCTGTGACTCTGACCTCTGACCTCCAACATCAAATCCCACCCTCACCGGCTTTGGCAGGCTACACTGGTGCATGTCCTCATAGCCTACGCTCCTCTGCCTGCCTCCACAGGGATGGTTCATGGTCCCTGGGGCGCTGGTCACACCATCGCTGTAGTGGCTGGTGTGGGATGGGTTGTAGGCGCTGTGGGCGTGATGGTGGTGGTGGCGGCGGTGGCTGCAGGTAGAAGAGGAGCATGTTAGTGAGAAACACTGAAACTTTCTCATGTTCGTGGTCTCTGCTGCAAAGAATCGCTCGAGTAAATAATCTGTGAGGCATATAGATTTTACTTGGTTGGAGGGGAAGGTGCGTCATGGTCTGGAGTTGCAAGGCTGAAGGCGTTGCCTAGCAACATATGCATCTGTGTGCGGACTTCGTCAATGGATGGCTGTGAGCTGAGTGTGGAGGAGTCAGAACCACGGTGAGCTTTCACCCCCAAGCTGCCAGTGCCAGTAGATCCACCTCTATAGCCCAGAGAGCTCATCAGACAGTCCACGTTGGTTTCCTCAAACGGCTCCGGTTCTCCCTGTGCACGCACACACACATATACATAAACACTCAGTTACTGATATAAGTTTTTAGGAACCACATCCTGTTTGTAGTTTATCGCTTGTTCCTCCAGAGACAGTGACTTACGACACAGCATTCCCACACAAAAACGACTCCAAGAGCCTGAAACTGATGCAGAATATCTACATTCAGACAAACACACATGCGTTTGTGTCCTTGCACATCCAAGCCTTTGATTCACTATCATGCCACCAATCTGAATCCATGAACAGACTGTAATCATATTCACTCATTGACATTCAGCAAGCTGCAGCTGCAGCAGGAACTGATTTCACTTCATTCAGCTGTTCCTTCCTGTATGTTTCTAATCTTTTTGTAATTCCTTCCATTCCCACCTCACTATTTATTGATCTGTTTGGTGCAGGTTGTTCAAGTTCATAGAAAGGTAATTTGGTTATGTGAGTTCATAGTGCCGGTAAGAGTGAGAGTGCGGAGCAGAGGAGAAGGATTCAAGTTCAAAAATGCTCTCAGAGGATTATTATATCATTTGGTCCAAAGTGTCAGAGCTTCCCTGAGCTCCCAGCATCCCATCATGTGACCTCTTTAGAAGATGGTGGGTTTCATGCCCATGTATATCATCTGCTGAGAGGTCACACCTCCATATTACAGCTCGCCAGCTCAATCAGAATTCCTCAAGGTGTTCCAGGACCTTGATGGTGGATATTTTTTCTGCTACAGTAAATATCGCTCTGCTTGCGGATATATCAACCTGCTGCAAGTGTTGAATAGCCCTCCTTGGACAGGATAATATTTACCTCGCTACGTGGGGAAAAGTAATAATTAGCAGGTATTTTAGTCCTGTCTGAATGTGCCATGCCAGTGATCATTACTGCGCAATGTCAGTACAGATTACTGACTTTTACCTACTGTAAAAGGCTCCCTGAATATTACCTCAGGTAATACTGATCCCATGTGAATAGACCTGCAGGAAATATGTGTGTAGATATTTGATCATATCCTGTTTGAAAATGTTTTTTCTTTTTTGTTTTTGGTGCACTTTCAAGCATGGAGGCTCTTGAAGAAGCATTCAATTTTGTATTAGACAGTCAGAAAAGTCTGTGAGATTTTGAAGCTGAAGAATTCTGTGTGACAAAATGAGTGGTTGTGAACCATGGCCTCGACTGCATCTGAAATCTGACTTCCTCACAAACTAAAATTAATTTCTGGTCATTCTAGCCCTTTCCCTCATGTCAGTGCCATTTTCTGTGATTTGCCTGGAAGGAGTGTGGTGCGCACTATAGTCATATGGCATGATGACAGGAGGCGGTGTGTGCCTGGATTGACCCCTCCCACTTGTGGTAGTTTAGATATTTCTTATCCTGTACAAATTGACCATTTATATTACCAACGCCCTGTGGTAATGTGACATCACCCCATGTGGCTACAATTTAGAAGCAAGAGCTTGCCTGGTGTCCTCAGGTACTTCTATCTGCAGCAATGTAATGACTCGCTTTTCAATGAGTTTTCCACCATAAACTTACATCGTAGCCGTTGTTTCTGATGCCCCTCCTGGATCGTTCTCTGAGCACCAGCAGGTCCATCTCTGTCTCCACAGGGCTGGGGCTGCTCAGAGACTGTCTGCTCCAGTAGGTAGGCTCCCGCGGGTGAGAGTACCTGAAGAATTGGGACAATAAGGGCTTTTTTCATTTTTTGGGGTGTTGATTATGTGATAATTATCAGTCCATTCAGTCCAAAATGTTTTCATCTGGTGTCTGTGATCCGACATAAATATTCAGCTTGTTACCAAACAAATAAGCAACTAGTGCAGATCTGCTATTTACTATTTGGATTACGCTGAAATGAAAAGAAATGACCTGAACATGAGCAGTTGTTATTAGACTGTGAATGAGTGATACGGGTCCAACACACCAATGTTAGGACACATCTGCCAAAGCATTGCAAGTCTCAACAAAAGGGGGACCCACACATGCCTACAATACTTTGCAGAATGAAACCAGCTGAAGGGAATCTGACACCTTTGTGAGACCTGCAACGCCACTGGTATCAGCTCCGAGATTCATTTTGACCAGTTGAAAATGGAATCAACCAAAAAAAGCAGGTTCTTTGAACACAAAAGGCTTGGAACCTTTGAAACTGAGGCTTCTATCAAATACAAAAAACATACATAACAAACATAACAAAATATGCTGGACATTGAAAACACATCAGATTTTCCTCTCTGATGTGTTTAAACACAATCCTGTGATGTTTTCTTTGCATCCTGAATATCAATATTTCATCAAACCACCAGTCTTACGAATCCCTGAATTTTGGCCGAGGCTACACTTTATTTTTTTGTCTGAACCTCAAATGAAATGACATGATGAAGAATGAACAACAGATGTAGGCACCTGAACAGAATGTAGTGTCATTGTATTTTGTCTGTTATACATTATTATGAAATAAAGTAACTGTACAATTCAATGAGGAAAGGGGAAGTGATGACTTGATATTGTATATAATAAAATTCTTCTGATGTTCATGATGATTTAAATTAAATTAAATAAATCAAATTAAAATTTGTAACTTGTAAAAGGAATAAATGCCCTTATACCTCTTATGACACCCCGCGAATGAGGCCCTCTTCTCCTCAGCGGTCATCGGCTCCTTTACCCCGTTGTCATGCCGACTGTGCCGGGTATCACGGTGACTGTAACCGTGGCTGCCAGTCTCAGACAGTGAGAACTCCCCGTAACCCTTCCGCCGGGCTTTCTGACGTAGTTTGTTTCTGTACTGCTCGATGTCGGACTTCTGCTTGAGCCCACTATTATTTGTCTGTTGTAATACATTCAAGCAGAGATATAATAAATTATCATTTCTGGGCACAAATCTTTAAAAAAACAACAACATTTTATTTATCGTCTTTTGAGACGACAGTGTGCTTGAACAGACGGTGTGCTGAGCCTCCATCGGGACTTTTTGCAAACCAACTAGAAAATCAGAGAAACTCTTTATTTTCTGCTTTGAAGTTAATAGATTAGAACTGATTTATCAGCGGTGTGTAGAGGGTGTAGAGCAATTGGGTAAGATACATAGGGGATAGATGAGCTGTTGCAATAGCAGCTAAATTCCGAAGATAATTCCTAGATAATGTGACAGAAGTAACAAAAGTAACAAAGTAGCAAAAGTTACAAAAGTACAAAAGTAACAAAATGATTCTAAAGATAAATACAAAACTAGCAGCTGAAAATACTGACCACACCACATGAAATCCAAATGTGTGTGTGTGTGTGTGTGTGTGTTTGTGTATGAGTCAGTGTGATGTTCCAGTTTCTCTTTGCCCAATACTGTCAAGTATGTAAGCTCCTAGCACAGAGCACAAATGCCTGGGAGGTGTGTGTATTGGCATTATCAATATATGTTTGCATGTGCAGACTCACCTCCCCGTTGAGGATCACTGAGTCTTGGCTGTGGGAAGATGATGAGGGGTAGGAGTAGGTTGGCTGGGCCGTCATGGGTTTAATGGTGATGAGACGCAGAGAGCCCGTATGATCTTCATAGGGGTCTGAAAGAAGAGGATGACAAAAAAATACATAAAACTTGTGAAGTTATATATATATATATATACACACACATTATTCATACAGCTTCTTCTTCTCCTTTCAGCTTGTCCCTCTTCAGGGGTTGCCACAGCGAATCATCGATTTCCATCTTTCCCTGTTCTCTGTATCCTCTACTCTGACTCCAACTACCTCCATGTCCTCCCTCACTGCATCTATAAACCTCCTCTTTGGCCTTCCTCTCTGTCTCCTACCTCCAACTCCATCTCTAATATTCTCCTACCAATGTATCCACTGTCCCTCCTCTGTACATGTCCAAACCATCTCAATCTAGCCTCTCTAGCTTTTTCTCCTAACCTTCCTGTCTGTGTTGTCCCTCTGATGACCTCATTCCTAATCCTGTCCATCCTGGTCACTCCTAAAGAGAATCTAAGCAT
>CAAKHB010008375.1:1184-18626 GCA_901007665.1 Aeoliscus strigatus
GAGTAGGTTGGCTGGGCCGTCATGGGTTTAATGGTGATGAGACGCAGAGAGCCCGTATGATCTTCATAGGGGTCTGAAAGAAGAGGATGACAAAAAAATACATAAAACTTATGAAGTTTTATATATATATATATATATATATACACACACACACATTATTCATACAGCTTCTTCTTCTCCTTTCAGCTTGTCCCTCTTCAGGGGTTGCCACAGCGAATCATTGATTTCCATCTTTCCCTGTTCTCTGTATCCTCTACTCTGACTCCAACTACCTCCATGTCCTCCCTCACTGCATCTATAAACCTCCTCTTTGGCCTTCCTCTCTGTCTCCTACCTGGCAACTCCATCTCTAATATTCTCCTACCAATGTATCCACTGTCCCTCCTCTGCACATGTCCAAACCATCTCAATCTAGCCTCTCTAGCTTTTTCTCCTAACCTTCCTGTCTGTGTTGTCCCTCTGATGACCTCATTCCTAATCCTGTCCATCCTGGTCACTCCTAAAGAGAATCTAAGCATCTTTGTTAAATCCTCCAGGTATTTGATATAAGTAATTTTAGCCAACTATGGTAATTTAGGTGAAAATGTAAAGGAAGTCATTTTACCCTTCTTTGTGTCTCAGAGGGTAAATTATATTTTATGGAGCAGCCACTCTATTAGCACAAAAAGTAATAACGAGTGCGAAAAAGTCCTCAAACGTACAGCGGTGGTATTTACCAGAGCATTCAGGGCAATCGTCAGAGCCTTCAACAGGACTGAACTGTTCTTGGTTGTCTATGTCTTGTCAAATGCAGTAACCTGGACATGGTTGCCACACACACCAAGACGATAAACTGGTGTCATTGGATCTCCGCTGTTAGATTTACAAACTGAGCAATGATACATCAGCTGTATGTGGTGTTTAGTCTGTGTCTGAAGTGCTCTGGTGTCCGTACAGCAGATGGAGCGCTGTGTTGTGACTCACTGACTGACATCATATGTCCGACTGCTTCACTGTGGAGCTGAACCAGTATTTAATGGCTCAGCTTCAACCCACAGTGAGCCCACGCAGCACCTGATTCGTTTATCATCCTGCATTTTACACTGTGACCAGATCAGGTGGCTTCACAAGCAGCTGAGGCTGCAAAAAACACTTTGGAAACTGAGACATGTTTACTCTGATGACACGCTCCTATTGTGTCATCATGTTTTGTACTCCAATGACAACATGCTGAAAGTGGCGTGTCGATGTGTTGCAGTAAAACTTGAGGACACGTCAGGAGTTTCTCCTCCAGTTACAATCTTTGTGTTAACTGCTCCAAACACTGATCTACATACCAAAGGAGTGGAGTATTATCATCCAACTGAAATCTTTCATTTGATTTCAGTGGATCTGACACGTCACACTGGATGATCTTTCTTTCCTCTTGTGCCTTCAGGTTAATAATTCTTTCACTGACAAATATTTGCAAGAACAATGATACTCCCATCAGCGTAGTTTGCATTCATGCGATTTGTTCCAGGTCCCAGTCAAAGCATTGGTCAATCCAGCGGACATATCACAACAGTACTTGCTCCGAGGCTGAGGTTTGCAACCATGACTCGTCCTCTCCAATCACATAACAGCAGACAGTTAAAGTGCACATGCCTAAAACAATCCCAACTGGAAATCCATACCCATCGTTTTTTCAATGCAGTGTCAAACGCTCATTGATGTGAGAGCTATTTGCTGTGACTGTGCAATGGTACATGAGCAGACAGAATAGCTGGAGCTGCTGAACCCACCATGAGAGTTACCTGGAAGCTGTTAGGTCAGATTACTGTGCACTTGAAGGTGCTGCTGCTGAGTCCATGCTGACTGTTTGAGGCATCAGCAGACCTCAGCTTTAAGTTCATGTACTGAATATTCATGAATAATGCAGATGTTTCAAGAGAAAGTCGTGTAAACATGCAAGAAAACAGTGTGTCACATTGGATTATGTCACTTTACTCCTGAATGACCTTTGGAGTGAAGTTAAACTGCTGCAGGAAATGTGAATGGCCTGACTAATACATGTATTCTTTCCCATGAATTTGATTCCATCAGTGATGCAGACGTGTGCTGTTATACTATGACTCAGCAAATAGTAGGCCCCTGTGACATCACTGCACTCATCCCTTCCACTCACACAAGTCTTTTATTATTACATTGACTCATCAATGTGTGACTGATCTTCATTATTCTCTCCCTCTTTGGGGCTCAATCTCACTTCTTTTTTCCACTTCACAACTCTTCACAACTTCTGTCCATCTAGTTCTTGAAGCAATTGTGAGAAAATGAAACAATTACTCATCCCCTCCTCTCCTTTGGGTCTCCATTCATTGTCTTGCGTAAACACTATAAATGACCCGTTACTGTGAACATTAGCTTGAGAACAAGAACATCACTGGATAGAGACATAGGCAACAGATTCTGTGGAAGAAAACGTGTGTTAAATGAAACACTAAAGGAAAGCCTCCTGCTTTCAAACAAGAATCCCTGTCGGCCTCATGTTGTCTTCACAAATCCCACATACCAGAAAGGTTCTCACCGCTAATGTCTGGACAGAGTTTGTCAGGAGGTCACAACAATATGACAATAATTCAGTCTTTTCAAAACTACTTAACAAGACTTGATAATACATTATCTGTCGAGATCTATTGCAAAATTCTCGTTTTTACACAAAATGAACCCAAATGACCATTTAGGAACCATTAAAGAATTATCCATTAAAAGTCCATTAGTTACTATTTCGAATTCAGACGTAAGATCCCTTCAAACCAAGCTCATTTGGCAAGAATGACGAGAGGCCACACACTGACACTGAAACTGACACTCTTCCTCGAAGCATGATGCTTCGAGTGCTGTGGGTTGGAGGGATGTGAAAGACACCGTATGCTGTCCAAACTCTCTGCACCCTCTTTACTCCAAAATAACCTGATGAAAAGGCAAAGGTCCAAGCAGCTGAAATGTGTCTGTTCATTCTGTACACAGCAGAGAGCGTATGTGAGCTGGTTTCATTGTGTTTGTGTCTCAAACCTTTGATGTGACACCGCTACCACACGAGTCACTGAGAATGATGCAATCCATTCGTTACCAGTGCTTCTTTGGGTCATCAGGAGCTTTTATGGTGTTTCAGTTTTTAGTTATCAATGAGAGACGTGTCTTTTGTTTGTTCTCTCCATCTTTCCTTCTCCTCCATTAGATGATTATATGATGAGATGTTTTTCAAACCGGCCTGCTAACCGTTCTCACCATTAGCGGTCCTCTTGTGCAGATCTTCTTTGCCGTTCTTACTGCTGCCAGTTGCAGTCCTCCGGCCGGAGGAACTCTTCCCGGTGTTTAGCTTACCAGAGCCGCTACTCGACACCGAACCCTCCTCCTCGCTTGGCAACCGCCTGCAGTCGCCATGGCAACAGAGAAAGATGAGGGAGAGAAGGAAGGAGAGTGTTTGTAAATGGCAGAATGTACACAAGGCTCTCACTGCAAACTGGAAACAGACAACAACCAATTAAAAAGAGTGTGTGCATGTGTTTCATGAGATGGAAGAACAGGACTGATGATTTGGTTCTGCAACAGTTTCATGCAAATACAAACAAATCAAATGAGAAAGAGGGAAAGAGAGTGAATATGTAGGACAAATCTAAAGGACAAGTAGCAACGACAATCCTGATTTTCTTTGGCAGGCTGTTCTGCAGCCAAAGGCCTTTTTCTGAACAAACATTATCTACAGCAGACACACATTTATACAAAACAGGTACTGACACGTCCTCCTCCTCTCATCCATTGGTGCATTCTACACAACTGTATTGGTCTCATGGCCAGTCATTGATCCAGTGTCACAGCTGATTATACTGCACTTGGACAAATGGAAGAAAAGACGAAGTGAAGCACATTTAGACTGTAATTTAAATGAGTGCAAGATTAAGGGAACACACGCGAGTTGAAGTTGTCTCCCGAAATCCAGCACTGTATTAGTTGTTCAGATGGCTGGCAGGAGGAGGAACGGGGAATGGTTTGGGTAGAAAATAGATATTCTCTCTGATTTTGCCTGACAGACCACACACAGAACACACACACTTTCCAGCCTGAAGGCATGCGAGCACAGCAGCTCCTCACCATGACAACGTCTACAGGTGGTGTGACATGCACAGACCGGCTCGATGAGACATGGACGAGCCACGGGCGAACCTAACACTGTCTGTGTGAGACTGAGTCACAGTTCATGTGATAAACTGCTGACAGATGAAGGGAGAGGGGCAGTGGTGTTTCATGTGGATGTGCTGGGGAAAAGAACAGTGCAATCATAGAATATATAATCACATTACTAAAAAGTCCTGTCTCTTTCTCACACACGACAGCCCCCTGGAAGCTGCACGGAGCACAAATGCAATCAAACTTCCGCTTTAGCCTGTGGTTAGTCTATTCCCTTCTCTTCCTCGCTAACAAACAGAGATGATTTAAGTCACAAACTCAAAGACAGAAACAGTATTTATTATGAGTGCTGACAACCATCCATCCAACTTTATTAAACAAGCTCATTGTTTATTGTTTACTGTCCTTTCGAATTGCAATTTCAAACATAACTAAGATGTTGTAATCTAGTAATGTGAGTAGTAAACACCAACTGTGTTTGTCAACTTGTTCTCGACCCGTCCTGTTCTCTTGCTTTCATTCTTGTCCTGCAGTTACATCAGTTTTCCCAGTCATTCACCAGAATGTCTGATTTACTTCCTTGCCTTTCCGGTCCTGCATCAGTAAGTGCTGGTAAAGTGCTGAAGGACTCAGTGACATCAGCCTCATGTCCCCCCGTAAGTAGCGCTCAGACTCCAGATGATGCCAACAGAGCAATAAGGCAGCATCTGTATTTCATACTGTGAGAAGGAGGAGGCAGTCCAGGTAACAGTTTGAGTTAGCTGAAACCGCTCTTCAGCAACATAGCAGCAAGACTGGCTGACGACTGAATCTGATTTGCTGTCCAAAGCATCGTACCACCTGTCGACATTCGAAAACATACATCAAAAGCTCAAGAGACAAGAGAAAATGTTCCTGTTCAGCCGAGTATCTGTGACATGGTAGCAGTTGTGATGGAGTGCGCTCCTGCTCATCCCTCTGTGCTCAATGTGCCTCCAGTTAGAGGATGAGATTCTGCCTCACGCTGTAATTAGTGCACTAGCAGGTCAAAGAATAGCCTGTGATACCATCTTTGACTGATTCCCTCTAAGATGGAAGTGGGCACATACATACGGCTGGTAGGGCTGATTATCACAGCTTTCTGTGCCGCGATCATTCCCTATGGCATGGCTTTAGCCAGGGTTATAAATATACATGTGTTAATCACCCTGGGGGAGCAGAGCAAAACTAATCCCACCTCCATTCATTTTCCATAAGTGGTGTTTGTATATGAGCTAGTGTCTGTGTGTGTGTGTGTGTGTGTGTGTGTGAGAGAGGCAGGAAGAACCTCATTTACAAGTATGATTTGCTTAATGTGGGAGTGTGGGGTTGTTTTATAGTAAGAAAATGTCTGAGAATAGAAGGATTCAAAGATACGTTTCATCTTTCTTCAAATAAAACATGCATGCAGTATCTCAGATTAGAGCTAACGTCCATGAGCCATGAGACGTAAACCACTGCAGACATGATGCTGTTCAGACGAAGATCGAATCAGTCCTTTCTCCTGCAGACGTAAACACAAACACTTATTATCCAGTGAAGTGGTCGAATCCTCTGCTCGAAGTTAATTTCTTTAAAGTAGCTTTAGAGTTGATGAGCTCCAGTATCTAAAACCGAAAAAAAATGAAAGAGTGATGGATAATATCTTATTTCTAAAACGACCACACTCCACGTTTATTGTGTGGCGGTAACGATGCCTATTTAATTTGTTGTTACCTTCCAGCAGGTTTCATTGAACACAATCTTTTTTCAGCAACTACTGTAATTGCACGTCAGCCTTCATATTCAAATAGGTACAGTTGGCTGCTCTATTATTCATGTGTGCACTGTCACATATGTAGTACGGATGTTCCTTTTACTGACAAGAAGAATAACTGCTCCAGTAACTCACTAAAAGTCTTCACATAGGTGCTACTCTATCTGATCAAAATGAAATCATTTACTGAGTTTTAACATCAGTGGGGAACAGCTGATGACAAGAAAGGTGAAGATGTGTGTGTCCCACCAGAGGGTCCAATAAAATAAAATATATCAACTGCAGTTCTTCAAAGAAGTACTGAGAACCTTCACAGAAGCTGCTGTGGATCCCTGCATGTGGAGAGTTGGACAAGTTGTTGAAGTGAAACAGTATTTTGTAAGTTGTATACTGTTTTGAACCATTGTAGATCCACTGTGAGCTGAACTGAGCCAGAGTTTTTATGAAATTGCACATTTTTTTTGAAATTTCAGGTTGTTGATGTGCTCATACACTGTACATTACCACATTAATATTATGCTTGGCCATTGGAGATCAAACAACTGAACTAACATGAGTTTGACTATGATCATTATCATTATTATCATTGGATCGCAAAGGTATTGATTTTTGTCTGACAGCATGTGATATACAGCTTTTGCTAATTCTGTAATGTGTAAACATGCAGCCTTCTGCTCCAAACATGAACCAACCATGTCCATCAGTGCCCCAGTGATTTTCATTATGTCCTTTTGCACTGAGGTTTCTGCTAACACATTATATATTCTACTAACATATTTGCCAGGACACTTGAACATGTTGGACATTGACCAAGGTGTCAGGCTATTATCATCTCAGGATTATAGTGGCAATTTATTCTCCCTGCAGCTCTTTTCCCTTCACATATTCCTCTTTGTGCTTCAGTCAGCAGCTCAGTATACGTTGGCAGTAAATGCATGTTTCCTGTAGACTCCTTGTTAACACTGGACTTATTCCCTCATCAAGTCAATCTGTCAGAGGCTGCACAGCTTACTGAAGACTTCTCTCTGCTTAACACTGCACAAACACTGATGTCTGGTCCTCCAGAAAATCTCTGGCTTTTGTAAACTATCTGAAACAGCTGCTCGAAAAAAACACCAGGGCTCCCCTCCACAAGGCGTCCAGCTGGGAACAGTATGTCTCATCCACTCATTATTTCCCCTCTGTAGCAAGGAAGAATCACAGGATGTAGTTGTGTTGTCAATACGCTGCAGCGGTTCATATTAATGAGTCATGATTCAGCAGCGTGACAGATGGAGAGTCATTTTCACACAGAGCAAGAGTACCTCTTTGCTTCAAATCTCACGTTGCAAACAGATCTTTTACCAGAGGGGGATCAGATATTGTTGGCCACTCTACTTTACCAAGGCATCCCACAGAGATTTATGTCAGGCTCCTCCAGTTTACCCTTTGCACCTCATCTGCCCTCACTCCTCTTGTCCTCTGGATTCACTGTGCTCTCAGTCACAAACTAATTCACACAAATTAATGACATCTCTGCTGGGGGCGCATCTGATTGGTTGACAGTACATTTTGAACAATGTGAATTTATAGATGTGTAAATATGTCTGTTTTGTTATGTGTTGTGTGATTCTACTGTGAAAATATGTCAGCATGGATTCATTAGAGTAATCTGACTGTCTGACACACAAATGAATCTGAGGTGAACTAATTTCATTTAATTCTTAATGTATTCATCATCTCCCGCTTGCTCTGGTTATGGGTCGCAGTTGTGCTGGAGCTGATCCCCGTTGTCAATGGGCAAACAACAAGGTACATCCTAGAAGAATCACCAGCTCATCGCAGTGCAGCATGAAAGACAACCATTCACACACACACACTCACACCTAAGTTAAAGTGACCAATTAACCTTAGCATGATTTTGGAGGTGGGGGAAAACCAGAGAACCCAGAGAGAAGCAACGCAGACACGGGGAGAGCTTGACAACTCCAGGCAGATAAACTCCGATGAATCGAACCAGGGACCTTCTCACTGGAAATGTTGGCGACAGTACTAACCAGTGCAGCACCATGTCACCCCGATGATGAAACATTGCTGACAGAATGTCACTTTGCTGTTTCCATACAAAGCCCATGTGTCACTGGTTTGGACAAGGACTGGATCAGCGCTCATCTTACCCTCCTTTATGGATGTCCGCAGATGGAGGCCTCTTGTTGGCAGTCCCATCCTGGTGGACCTTCTTATCCAATGACATTGACAATGGAGCATCTCGCACCGGCAGCCCCATCACTAGTGTCTCCTTGGTAACAGAAATGGTCTCATCGCCGGTTCGACCCATGTGCTTCTTGGCATAATCAAACCCCTGGACAGGCTGGAAAACAAAGGACTCTTAGCTCATATGTGCAAAATGGTGGCTAACATAGTGCTTTTTAAGTCAAAAGGGAAAAGTAGTGGATTCCAGGATATAAGACACATGCAAAGACACCAAAAATACAGTATAAGATAGAGTCAACAGCAGAGCACAACATTAACTGCATTAAAGTGTGGGCTAATGAGCCACGGAAACTTAATGCTTGCATTTGTCATTGGCAGTAATGAGCAATAAGCAGCCACAGAAATCGAACACAGACATAGAGACGCAGCAATGCATCGCACGGATGGTATAAAGCCAGAAAGAATAAATGATTTAAACAATAAAAAACATGACACATCACTCAGGCTGACTTTTATGGAAGGTATTTTATATAACTATAAACAATCCACCGGTCTGCAGGTGTGTAGACACATTCATGCTGAGATTCTTTTGGAACTGGTTATTCTCTGGTCCAGTTTAGTTTGTACTGTTAAAAGGGTAAATCCATGTGTTTTGATTTCACTGCTTCATGCTCTTTGTTTGTTGAGATGTAGAATAGAGTTCAAATATATTCTGTTACGTATTTTCTCCCAGATGTGACTAATAAATAATTGCAAAGCAAAGGGAAGTGAAACAGGATTTAGGTAAATTTACAATAAGCTCAAGATGGCACTGACTTTATTTTAAATGTCAGTGCTTGGATAAAATGTGAAAGAATAAATGGCTCAGTCTACTGTGACGTGGATTTTATCAGCAGCGTTTAGTTGCACTCAGCCAGTGTTCTGCACATGAACTCAAAATGAAACACACAGATGTTACTTCTACTGCAGATAAAGATGATTTGATGCTTTTTCTATTGCAAATCTTTCATCATCAGTATATATATATTTTTTAAATCTGCATGATGTTTAGCAGCACCTTTGATGTGAGCAGTGTGAAATGGATGGAACAGCAAAACAACAGACCCTGAGGCCAAGACACAATCTTTGCATTGCTAAATGCCATTCATGGCACAGAGTACAGAAGAGGGGAGAAAAAGGAGGGAGCTGTCCTGTTTTTGTTACACAACAGTGTAGACCAAACTCTGATTTCTGCCTCCCCCTCTTCTATTTTGAGCAGCTCTAAAATGGGCCGCGTAATGCATCTGATGATGCATACCAAATCCTGAGTACATGTGAGGCAGCGTGGGCGTCCAGCTGACAACATGGTTAATAATTCAGTAGTCATACACACCACTATGCCATCAGCTAGCCTCAATGCACGAGGCAGAACGTTGAGGAAATTGATACGTTATAGACGCCACAGACAATGAAGGAGAGTGTGAAGAACAGGTGGTGTAAGATAAATGCATGGACTATGTGTTTTCACTTGTCTTCCAGCTGAAGTGGTGTGTTATGACACTTGTTCCTCTTTCATGTGGAAGACATATGAAGAGTGCAGACATGAATTTGCTCAAGGAATCATGTTGATCACAGGTTGCAAGGGTTTGAGCTTGTGTATGTGATCAGTGAGGAACACACAGCAGGGGAGGAGTGAATCTAATGTGCCTTTCCAAATATATCCCACTGCCAATATGCATTAAGTGTATGGATTATTGACATGGTGTCAGGCAGTGACCCAGACCAGCTTCCACACGAAAGCATGTGTCATCCAGTGACTGATGGCTAAAGGCCATCAAAGATAGACGATGGCTTTGACCTTCAAAACAACATCTGGCATTAAACAACTCTGTTTTTTTATTTTCTGCAGCACTGGCTCAAGATCGTTCTGTCTCTTCTGTCCCATTCACACTTTTCAGATGTCTTTCCTTCTCCTCTCTCTGTCCGCACCATCATCTGCCTCTCGCACAGGTCCACTGACAGTTAACCGCCTGTTATCTCTGAGAAAAGAGAAAGATGACTATTGACTAGTCCTAGGTGACTATTCCTTAAAGATGTGATGTACGGAGACTGGGAACACGACCCCTCTGCAGCATGAAATTATCCACTTTTTCCATGCTTGTGCTACTGAACAGACACTTTTACTCCTGTCTAATTTTAACTCCAAGCATCAGCCAACAGCAACATGAGATACAGCAGATGGAGGAGATATTGTCTATTCCCCCTGTGGCCATATTGATTTAAATGCAGCTCTAGCAGGATGGCAGACGGATGCCACAGAGCTGAATAAAAAAATAAATGAAATGCAAAACAAGCCAAAGAATCAGTATATTTCGGTAAAATGAAGAACACAGCAGTGTATATACACAGGTGCACGTCAGAGGTGCCGCAGCGGTCAAATGAACTCATCAGGATGATCACAATGCAGCAAAGTGCCAAACAGCTTGGTGCTGTAGCAAACATGTGTCCTTCAAGTTTCTCCAATTCCACTTGTTGTGTTGTATACAACATGACAAAGAATCACTCAGAGGGAGAAAAGCTTTTATGAAAAAATGTACCGGCAGTACCAAAACGCGGAGTAATGAAGTGAGCTGGATTCCATAGAATCACTGCTCAATGCTTGAACACACATGCAGACCTCAGAGAAGCATCGATCTGGAGCTTTTGCTTGTATACAGAGGTGACTGACGGCTGAGTCGGCTGCGGTGGGTCACACACCTGTGTGCAAATACACACGTTAATAAACTGATTGAGTTGAAGGTGATGGAAGCGGAAAGGCTACGGTCAACTGAGAAGCTTATTGCTTCATAAATGTGAAACATAAGAAGCTCCACACAATGCAGGACAGCTTCTACTTGTGTTTCTCAAACATTAAAGGTGGTTTAGAAATTGTCAGCTGTCAGATTTTTCTTCACACTATAGAACTGATGCATCCGCTTCCCATGAAGACTGCGATCACCACTGCAACAGCAACTGACATTATCAACATTTAATCATAGACTATATCCACATCCTTACACTTTGAAAGCCAAAATTGCGCTGTGCATAATACATCTTATTTGTTCATGTACAAACTGGTTGAAGATGCAAAGAAAGTAAATATCGTGCTGAACATCATAGAGCCACTGTGTTTTTTTTCCAAACTCGTTAATATTTGATGTATTCTCTCATAACACAAAAGATCATTTGTGTGAAACGTTCACAAATGATGTGAAAGCGAATGAAACCTTTGCAAATGTATGAATGTTGTTGAAAATGTCCAGCACAGCAGCCCACCCCCCAGCCTCTGCATCTGGAGGGATGAGGACGGTGGAGGCTGGACTAAAATAACCCACAAATCAGCTGACACGCTACGCAACGTCAACCACAGGGGCAGACTCTGCAGGGTTCTCTGAAGTAATCCGTTTAAGTTCTAGTTGCAGCAAAGGGGTTTCAGCTAAACCAGAGTCCATGAGAGCATGGATATGACGGGGGTTTAAATGACTGAGGGAAGTGGCATGGAGGTGGTCTACGTGAGGAGGACAGGCTGTCAGTGGACTCACACCAGAGCTCTGCCGTGTCAGTCCAGATGCTTTCATATTGAAGAACATGGCTGTGTGTCTCGCACACCTATCTGCTTCCCCTGTGTCATCAGGTCTCCCCCGATCCGCCCACCCCCTGCCTGACACTTTGTATTGATTTTCCCTCCGGCAAATGGAGATGTTGAAACAGGTCACGTCCACAAAAAAGGAGCCACATACATGAATTCACCCAGCAACAACAGCAACAAGCAACACAACAAGAGCAACAAGCAGCCAGCCAGGATCAACCTTCTCAACCCGTGACAAAATCATTACTACTGACACGCCTTCCACCAAACCAGTGTCTTGGAATGTACCTGGTGGTGGTAACTGCCCTCCCTTCGATAAGAGGTCTGGGGGAGAGTCAGAGAGGGGTTAGCGTGGAGCAGAACACAACAGAACACAGAAGAACAACTGGATGAAACAGCATTTAGGTAACAGACAGGCAGATCATCCCATCAGTCATCAAACTATCAAAGGTTTGTGATAACAAAATGAACTGGTTAAATATAAAACACTTTGTTCCATAAACCTTCTGTCACAGAATAAACCAGAACCTTAATTTGGACTTTCTTTTGCTGAAAATGAGACTTGCTGGTGTTTACACTCTGCCGAAAGGTGTGTTTGCAACTGATCACAATCAGTGTGTGTTCATTGTATGAATGAATGAATGAAGTGTCAGACAGTAATTTACTGACACCAACAGAGGAATAAGACCACAAACACAACACCAATCTAATGAGTGGACTCTGAGCTGTGGACACGAGAGCTGGTCAGGAGGCGAACGGATCTACGATGAAAAAGGTTTGATGGTCTGCCTGAACTTCCTTTACAACTTGTATGACCTTAAGGGTTTTGCTTCATTCTCCACCATGGAGGAACATACTAAAACTCCAGTTCTGAGGTTGAGGTGGGCCTACAAAATCAATACTGCTCTTTCTTATTTCTTTTTATTTTACATTTAAAGACCGTGCCATTGGGTGGGATTTCAGTGGGTCCCTGGTATACCGTACCTACATATACGTACCAATACAGAGTAATTCACACAATATTTATTATTCACACAGCTATACCATCTCCTCAATTCATATCAAGTTGTTCTTAAAGACCCATAGTAAAGAAATGGTCCCATGGCCCCCTCTCAGCCAACATCTGCTCATATGTCTGTCACAGTTTCAATCTATGTTTTATATTCTGGTGTGGAACTGCTCACACCTTTGATATTTGGAGGTGAAACTGGAAGAACATATTAGAGCGTCTCTGTTGAGTACTTCATTGGTCAACGCTTTAAATCTTCTTCCATCTAGGGACAGAAATATGCTGTGTATATGCTGTATAATGCTGTGTGTTGCTTCATTTGAAACACTGGAGATATCACACATATGCAGGTTTGAAAACAACATGACCTGAATAAGAAGTGAACTGTGCTGCAGAGTGTGAACTGTCACATAAACATCACAGAGGAGGAAACTCACCAAGACGTCAAATGTGAAATACATCCAAAGAATAATTAGAAACAAGACTTGAAGCACATCATTAGAACGGACCACTTCAGCACAAATAGATACACACATGTATGATGACACCAGACAGTTAGATGTTGTCACACATCCTCATTGGAAATAATTGACTTTTATTAAAGCTCTAATGACAGTGAACACTGCCAGAGTGAAAGGGCCGATATCACCCTGCGGTTCACTTCCAGTACACTGATCCCTGCCCATTTCCTCCTGCCGATTAGACTTCCCAGCACGCATGATTAACAAAGGCCACAGGCGATTGGGCAGCAAGAAGACGAATAAGCCCACACATATGGGATTCGTGTTTGTGACCTGAAGGAACAACTCAACCCAGTCTGCTCTCTGTGGTGTGTCACATAAATTACGTTACATAAGTCAGTTGACTGCGTTTTTCAGAACATACTGGAGTGGTATTTAAAGACAGTGAGCATGTTTTTAGCATTGGGAGAATAAAAAGGAGGAGAACTTTCTTACCTTTGAGCGGCTTTTGAAGGTGCGGAAAGCTCCTGTTTTAAAGATCACCCTGTTCCTTTTACACAGAATGAAGGCCACCATGCCAATCACCACCATCAGCAAGATGAGAGGTGTGAGGACTGCCATGATCCACAGGTTGCTGGGTGGTGTCTTTACCACAGCTGCACACACACACACACACTGCGTTAGAATCATGGGGCTGCAGGACATACAATGAAGACTCAGAAATCACTTATCAAAACAAACTCATGTTCACTGTGACATGATGATGAAAACGTCATTTTCTTCATGTTATCTGCAGATGTAATTACTGTAGCTAATTACTGGAACCTTCTCCAGAAATTTTGTGAATTTCTCCCGGGAGATAAAATAAAGTATCTAGCTATCTATCTTCTCTATGAGCGCTGAGGGTGAGGTTAATGGTTTCATTAGGGTGATATAGAACATACTGAACGACATTCACCCAGTAGGCTTCAACAGGTCATCAGGATTCATGGAGGAGCTCAAAGCCCAAAGAGTCAAAACGGTGTCATGCACATTTCATTCTAAACTGAATTGGAAAAATTGTCGACCGAATGTTAATCAGTTCCTTGTCTGTCTCGACAGGAAACTGTTCCCCTCTGTGTCTGTCTGTCAGTGAGCTCAGCCTCTGAATTAAAACCAACTTCAAAATGAATTAAATTAAATTAAAAACTGCAACAAATTTGGATTATTTCTGACATTTGGGTAAATACAGGCCTCCACAGAGTCTCTGGTGACTGACTTCTAATAAAAATGTGATCAATCACACTAGGAGAGTGGGAAACGAGCTCACGTTCAGCTTGCACTTGCACAAAGTAGCCCAGTGTCAACGCCATGGTCTGTGAGTCCAGACTACTCAAGGTCTTTGCGGCAGTGCTTCCAGAGATGGGCGCGCCGTTCAACTGTGCATAATACGTCATCTCTGCTGGGTTCTTAGGACCAGGCAGTCGGCGCATGCTCACCATCTGAGGAAAGACAAACAGAAAGGCTTCGTGTGAAAAAGTAAAACAATAAAGGTATTTTCTGATTTCTAAGGACACTCGACTCCTTACGTTTCCTGATCGGACAGAAGAAGATGTTGAGCATCAACGAACAATGACAATAACAATGGACACATCACAGATTTAACAATGACAACTTCTGACCAAAGTTGACCAAGTTGACCAAGCTGACCAAAATATTACCTCATTTGGTGTTTTGATGGTGGGGGACAAAAATGTGGACATGTGTACAGCTCATCAAATATTATGATATCACAATTAAAATGTCTTAATGTCTGCATGCTGCGGTGAACGTCTTAACCAGCAGAGGGTTTAATCATAAAAGCCCATACAAAGCAAGTAAGAACATGGCTGATGAAAACACTGAAACAAGATCAAGGTTTTGAGACTGGACTCAAGAGTCAGAATCTGCTTTGTTACCACGTATGTTGTACATGCCACAAATTTGTCTTGGTGTATGGTGCAACATTTAACAAAAAATTTAAAAAAGGATAAAAATACAAATAAAAATAAAAGTAAAAATAAAAAACTGACTGGAGACGCTCCATCGACTTTTACTTGGTACACTTTTTCTTCTTCTTACAGTCTTGTGATATATATTATGGTGATGTCGGTACAGATGTTGTCTTTGATGAGCTTGAGAGCAGGGACCCATTCCAGAAATAGGTTTAGTGGAAATCCAGTTTGTTAATTCTGAACTGAGGGAAACGCTGCAGAATGTTCCTTATTTCAGAGTTATATGACAAACCAAATTCAAATATATGAACCTATAAAGACGTTTGGTTTGATTTCTGTCAGTTTTCATGAAAATAGAAATGAAAAATCAGCAAATTTCCTTCATATCAGGATTAAAAACTCAGGATTTTAGCGAAACCCGCTTTGTGGAATGGGGCCCTGGTGACTTTGATAGCTGCAGCATATCCATCACTGGCCTATAGCCTCGTCATTAAAGATGTCTATGTTCATTATGTTCCTGGATTACTTCAGAAGGATATTACAGGCCTGTTCATTTTAAAGCTATACCTCCCATATGGGCAGATTTAACTCAGCACCTAAATTCCCTTTCTCTGCACAGCCACAGATTAGCACATCAGTGGCCTCATCAGAATCCGCCATCAGCTTGGTTACTTTGATCCTGTTGGACCATTTGCTGCAGGAAAACCACACTTGGGGCAAAACTACTGTACAGGGAAAACAGAGTCTCTTGGAATCAGAATTTCCTTTCATCACACATCAAACACCTTTTTTAATTTGACAATTATATCACACAATTCTATCAGCTGTGGTAATTCGGTTTTGTTGAAGATGGAGGGGAAATGTGTTATCAAACGGCTGAATGATTCTCTGTCTCTCTCTCTCTTCTCCTCTGCAGACATGAAGCTGGTCATCTGTGACTTCTCAGAAAAGCTGGAAAGTGTGTGAAGCATAAAGCCCTCAACGAATCAACTGCTGTCTTAATTTGCACAATATGGAGAAAGCAAAGAAATAAAAACAGACCCTCAATTCTAGTGGCTTTACATAAGTCATCCACTTTAAAACATAACACACTTTCATCCAAAACATTCAGAGTGTATTTGTGCATTCCTTCCTCCATTTTCACCTCACCTCCCTCCTCACCAACCATTCTGAATGACCCTGCATGATTTCTTAGGTTTACAGGAGGAAGGACAAGAATCTGTCAGTCATAGCACTAAAAAAGAACGAAATGGAAGCACAAGTATGAGTTACTGTCAAAAAGAACGTACGTTAACAAATGGAACAGCGGCATGTCTACACATCTGCCACAAAGCTGTCTGTCAATGGTCGGGATATGTTATGGCATAATAGCAAATGGAAAATACAAAACAGTCTTCTAATCTGCTCATTGGTTATGTCACATAAATCTTGCTATGTTGTTTCCAATGATCATAACACTAAACATGTGTTGGACATGACAAAATTCACGACTGTAAAAATCACTGATTAAACTTCCAAAAGATGTGAGGATTGACAATGATTAGCAACGATTAGTCACTTGGAATGATGTAAAAATGACAATGCTCAGAAAGAGTGACACAGATATTTGCATCCCACCTACCTGAACAGTGTAGCCACCCACAGTGGTCGCCCGTCGAGATCGTGTGATCCGGGCGTCTTGCCTGCCAGCTACCAGGAAGAGCTCAGCCAGCCGCTGCTCCATCGTACTGGCAAAGCTCTGGTAGTTGGCCTCCAGCAAAGAGCTGTCCACATCCTGGATCACTGTGCACACAAACAAGGAAGGACACATCACAGATTTAGGACATAATGAGCAATCGACAGGTGAGGTGCAGAGGCAGAGAAGGAGAAAACACGAGTGAGTAGGAGTAAAGAAGCAAAATAGAAGTCTACGATTTAACCCAGCAAGATACCATGACCTGGATGAATGAGAACCTTCACAGACGAGTACAAAAGGATGAAGAAAGAGAGCAGGGAAGGAGACAAGGAAACATTAGATCAGAGAGGTGAATGTTTTTTTCTGTTCAATAGCCGTTCATCCAGAAACCTCTATAATTGGCTGCAGACACACACACACACACACACACACACACACACACACACACACACAGACAGACAAAGCCAATAAGTGAGACAGAGCAGCAAACACACATGATTCCCACACAGCCATGAAGTGAATTGAACTCTTCCTTGGCAGGGAGCTGTGAATTCTGGTTTCATGAAGAGAACAGCTGAAGAAACTGAGTACAGAGAGC
>CAAKHB010008375.1:22110-65739 GCA_901007665.1 Aeoliscus strigatus
GTACAGAGAGCAGTGTGTGTGTGTGTGTGTGTGTGTGTGTGTGTGTGTGTGTGTGTGTGTGTGTGTGTGTGTGTATGTGTGTGTGAGAAAACCATTTACCTGTTATCACCCAATAGCTCTTGGTTGCCGCTGACGTGTTGAGATTATGGTATTCAAGGGCTGTAAAGACAGAGAAAGAAACAGATTCATTGCCTTTGATTCCTTACGACTTTGAAATCAAACCTGAACTGGAATTGAGAACCAGATCACCTCCAAATGATACTGCCAACATGTCGTAGTCACACTCTGAGCGTACAATCCTAAAATCTGCGTGACATTCACAGATGTTAGATGTCTAACAAGGGGGCTGAGTTTGAATTTAGGATTATTGCCAACTCAGTTTAGAAAAAGGACACGACTCCCTTGCTAGATATGAAAAATGATTAGATTGTTTGATCCATCTTCAAACTGAAGTGTTATTTAACACACTACATTAGTGTGTGACAGTGCTCAGACACATCTGTAACTATGAAGTAGTTCTTTACACATTCAGGGGTTTAGCGGTGCCAGTTTACAAAACCAGTCTAACAAGCTGTCACTTGACAATTAATGCTCATGATCTTGAGGACATCCCTAATAATCATATAAAATGAATGCAACACTTTTAAACATTCAAAAATACTCCCAGCGACATGTGACACCCAGGAAATACATTTACAGCTTAAATTACATATTTAGCTGAACTGTCTGAGTCAAAGGTACCTCAGACATGTGACGACATGACGGAAGCATTCATTCAATGGCTCCAACTAAACATAAATCAGCCAGTATCTGTCCATGTGTTTGCTTTGTCTTCAATCTGTATGAGTGAGGAGCAACTGAGCAGATTACATCCACTTTAACTCTCACGGTCAGGTGTCATTGTCCATCTCCATCTTCTTCTCACTGGCTTCTTCCTTGAGGCATTTGCCAACATTTAAACAACGTCTAGTTCCATCCAGTCACCTCTTCTCTCTTCATCTACACATCATTTTCCTTCAGTTCACCAGTTCCTTCCTGTGTATAACTGATAATTTGATGATTACGTCTTATCCGTAATTCAGCTCCTGTTTTCTCCTCCTCACTCACTGATCAAAACACGAGTGTGTGAGCTGGGGACCTCACTCCATCACACAAGGATACTGTTTTAACGTCCCCACACTCACCTGGTCAGGACTGAACCATTTCTGTATCTGCAGTATCTGCAGTATCTGTATCTTTTTTGTGCACTGTGAAGTGTTACAGTGTGACGTTCCCTTTTTCAGTGTAATCTGACTGTTGTTAGTGTGACAGATGTATTCACCCGTTTGAGAAGCAGGTCAAACATACACTAAGTCATGAGTCATGTACCATACTGGCATTGGACTCAGCAGGAGAAGGTTTGTCTGTTACCAGCAGCGCACGCAATGAGCAGGACAACAACTGCGATGTAATGACTGCAAATTAGACTGTTCCTTATGTCCACTTCAGTGGGAACACAACAGAAGCAGTCAACTGTTTTTAAAGAAACTACAATCCAGACTCAGTAGAGTTAATGAAAGACTCTCTGTGCCGCCTGCATTGACACTGAAATGTGTCTCTGCTGGCTGTTGTCCTACAACCTCTGTCTGCCAACAATTTCCAGCTAAAGTGAAGCTCTGCATGCAGAAATCTTTTTTTTAGATGAATTCATGAATTCTGCTTTTGTCCAGCGTGCACTTGGAGGTGCAGTGTCTGTGTTTCTTGCAACCTTCAATGAGTCTGAAACTAAAATCAAATCCCAGGTGACTTTCTTCATTTCCTCTTGTGGGTTTAACTGATGAACTGAGTGGGTTGATAGAAATTCTAGTTAGCATGTGTTTAACTATAAATGAACACTGAGCATCTTTTCCAGTTAAACACAAAATAAAGTCAACAGTGATTCTTTTCAGCCAGTGTTCATTTAGAAAAAAAATATATCATCATAATAGAGTGGAATTAACTCTTATAAACTATAAATAAACTCTTTGACCAGTAAAAAGTGTCCATTGAATCAAACACATGTTGTGTCAAACAACTGTACCACATGTGACTGTAAGTTGACGTACGCTCAGCGATGACCAGGGGAGGGTAGAACAGGAAGTAGCCCACCAGCTCAGCGGTTAGCTGGTTCAGCAGGCTGCTGGAGAGTGTCCCGTTAAGAACTGCGCCCTGGTTCTTGACCACATACACCAGAGAGACCGACGGAGAGCCCCGCTCCTGGGACACACTCTGGATCTGAGGAACACAAACATTGGCTCATCTGAATTTCATCTGTCTGAAAACATGAAATCATTTTTGAATTCTTTATCCATGGAGAACACGGAAACATGCCACACTGGCCAAATGTATAATTCAAACATTCCTACAGAAATATCTAATGGTGTCCTCCCAAAGGTCTCAGATGCATAAAGAATGTATAACGGAGCTCCAGACACAGCATGACACTTTGAATGAACAAGCTTTGTCTGTCTATAATAAGACCTGTGTGCTGCTACTGGAGTAGAGTGGCTGATGGTACGAGGACGTCCCACCACACTTCTCCATCAGCATGAATCTTGCAGAGAATCAATTATGAATGGACCCTGTACCTGCCACTGTGTGCTGAAACCTACGTCATGATTCCAGTGGCGAATGCATGTATGTCTGTCAGAGCACAGAGTCAGAGGCAGGCACGCAGGAATAGTGAAGAAAAAAAAAAAGTAGAAAAGTAAACATAAAAGTCTGTCAGCATAATGTGCTTCTGTACTTTTTCTTCTCTCCTTTATATGTATGTGTGACATTTCACCTTTTTTGGGAAAAATCCATACAAACGTGCATTCCTGTACAGCAGAGAAGCACCAAAAACATGATACATACATAATTTTTTCTGTCCATTTCCAGTTCCTGTCTGAGCCTGACGTTTACCTCTACAGAGAGCCTGTCGTAGGTCTCCAGCACTTTGTCCTGAGCCTCATCGAAGGCACTCTCCAGTCTCTGCTCCAACATCTGGACAAAACTGCAGGAGTAGATGTTGTCTGTCGGGCCAACAAACCTCAAAACTGCAGGAGCGGGAAAGGACAAAACGGCATGTTTAAAGACAGGAAAATGTACATATGGCACCACAAGCGATCGGATATGTGGTGCTAAGGGGGCGCTCATCAAGCCATTACTGTCGTACTAAAAATAGATGGCAGATATGGTCGATGTGATGATAAACCTCCTCAGTGAGTCAGATCAAGTGGATTATCGTCACTATCTACAATAAGCTTGTTTTCTGTCAGTTACACACAGGGGAGAGATATGAGCACATTGCCTCCATCAGCAGGTGACGAAGAATGATTTAATGGTTTCTCATTAGCTCACTTTCTTTCAAAACCTCTGTGAGAAGATGGCTACGAGAGGAGGAACAACATTGTGACCTGAATTCAAACGCTGGTGCAGACTCCCCGCCCGGCACTGCTTTCAGTCTGCAGACACTAACACTGGTGACCCAGTTGCTAATCATATGCAAATGTTGCTGTGGTTAAACCGAGAAGTGTGTGTAATGCACAATCCTGAAATCAATTTTTGTTCTTTCTTCACATACATATTCATGTGCAGCTGACCTTCAAAAGCTGTATACAGAATATGCATTACATTATAATCAGTGAATCTGTACTTCCACAGGAAAACAATGCTTGAAAACATAGAATCACATATTTCCTCTATGAAAGGTTAGCAAGGTAATCCGACCTGTTGTATGCAACAAGCTACAGTTACAGGACAATTACAAATACACGACAATGTCCAGATATATTTGCGAAAAGTTAAGAAAGATGTTGGTATCACTGACTTTTGTGGATAGTGTGACTCTGCTCCACATCATTTTAAGCACCAATCTCTTCCAGGTGTTTGCACTGCAACTTAAATTGTACTTTTAAAACTGGCGACACATTCCTGACAGACAATAGTTATGCCTCAACGATCATTCAGGCACAGAGTCAATTGTCTTTCTTAATGTGCAAATCTAATAATCTGCCTTACCTGGAATTCCACTCAACCGTGACGACTGCTAACAGTACGATCCTCCTGACTGATGACTGTTCCAATTTAAAGAACTGCAATTTCTGCAGGATTACTCCACTAAAGCAGACATACTGAACCTCTTTGTTGTGTCCCAAATGTTTGGATTTGCAGGATTCTGTACTAGGAACAGAAATACTCAAACACTGTGTCACAGAAGGGAACTGAGCCAGAGGCCAACACCATCCCAACGACCTTATACGTTACAAAATGTGCAATGATACCAACTGGATGCTGAACCTAATCAAAACCTTGGACTAACATGAACTTATGATAAAAATGCTGGGGAACAATGCAATCTGGAAGTCTGCTTTTTAAATAACAATCTGGTAATTGCACCGATTTTTATCTTGTTCCCACAAGACTCCATTTCAATGTGTGTGTGTGCGTGCAGAAATGTGTTTGCTTAAGAGGCTTAAGAGGCAGACTAAATGAATAGACCCTTTCCTCCGCTCTGCAATCATGGCAGTGTGTTTGGGATTTAGTATCAAAGAGGAGAGCACACATGTAATCAGAATTTTTCTAATTTTGTCTGCGCTCTACTCTTCCCCTGTGCCTCAGTCCTTGTTTGGCTTCTCTCTCTGTCTCTCCCTCCCTCCCTTCCTCCACCTTGCTGCAAAGCTCTGTTGTTTTCTATCCTTTTACAATTCACCGACAGAATGAACAATGCTGGACCTCTGTGGTATTCATGTTATTTTCATTCAGGCTTCATCCTCACCTGTTTTTAGTTGCAGGTGAATGCTCGGAGCGCTCACCCAGGTTGCCACGGGAACCAGAACTGCCCTAACCAATGGGGTGTGCTGCCTGATGTCCGACAGCAGCTTGTCAAAACCATAGACATTCAGTGCCTCGAGCACCAAGGAGGAAACGTAGACCGTTTTCCCACTGGCCACATAATAACCCAGGGTCACGTTGTGCGGGCTGCAGTTGTCACGCTCCACCTGCAACAGAGAGGAGGCCATGCCGAAGAAGTTAGATTTTAATGTCAACGTACTCTGTGGAAATAAATTCAAGAAACATCTTTATCTTGTATGTGTTCAGACCAGGAAAACAATATCAAACAGAAAATCTGTGCCAGCAGGCAAAGCAAGCTCCTGAAGACGAGGTAAAAAAAAAAAAAAAAAACATCTGTCCTGTTGGAGCGATGGCTTTGGAATATACATGTACCTATAAATATTTACCTTTTTTTATTTTTAAAGTTGTCTCAAGGGTATTTTTTAGCTTTAGCTCTCCGCACACTTGAATCTTAATAAGTGTATCCCAGAAAAATAACAATGTGTGGCTTCTGCCTCCGTAAACCACAGGGCAAATTTCTTCTTCATATCCTGACAGGGCATTACATTACGTTCACACAAGAAGAATTAAGTTAAATTATTTGTGCACATTAATTTTGAAATCCTACACGTACAATTTGCTAAATGAGATTGGGAAACCTGCAGAGAAGAGAATAGAACCTGAACTGCAGTAGAATAATGAGCTATAAATGCATAGAAACTGTGGTTATTGATAGTATTTTTGCATATAAATATTGTATATTCATGGTTTTATACATGAAAAATAATGCAGGCATATTATGGGCATGACATCTTTCCCTTTCACCCCACGCTAATATTTTGTGTGATGAATGATGCAGTCATCATTTTGCAGGAAGCAAACACACTGTTTAACGTCACACAATATTCTTAAGAAGCTGCTCTCTTCTGTTTTCTTTCCCAGTCATTTTCCTGTTAGATCAGCCTGCGAATTCTCTTCCACGTCCTCCGCCTTCATACATGCTACAAAAACTGTAGCATGTATGAACTGTACTGTTTCTCACACTGTTATAACAGAAGGACATGTCAAAGTACAAAGACATCAATGAAGAAACTGTAGTCAGACATTCCTCACACAACTAGCTGCAAATGGTGTTTCAATTTCTGCTGATAAAGATTTTATTAGCCACTGATTTCTGACACATCTTCAGCTCAGAACCTCGTCATGAAGCTTTGACCTTTGGTCCTGGCTCCTGACGTTTAACTCCTAATCTGAAACCACCAACATGACATTATCTTCAGTGAACCTGGACAAAGACTCACCTGTGCATAGGCATCGGAATCATTCAGGGCTCTCTGCAGGGCGTGACTCAGTCCTTTGGACAGATTCTGTTTCAGGATCAGATCTAGCCGGTTCCTTCGAAGCTCAATGGACAAAACTGTGGCGGGGGAAATGAAGAATTCTTGTGTGTCATGTGTGATCACACAAACAAAACAAGATTCCATGTCTCCTTCAGGTCCACACAGGAGCTCAGCCTAGACTACAGGTCTACTCGGAGCGCAAACCTGCTGTTGATGTGCGTTAGACTGCAGTGATACACTACTGTTTGTCAAATATTTCATCAGCCAGAAGCTGCTTCTTCTAAAGCTGAATATTTAAGCTCAGAGAAAATGTGTAAATTTGAATTAGAAAGTCATTACATTTTAGACCGATAATCGGTAAAATTGCCTTTGTGTTTTCTGATAAGACGTGGTAATATGGAGGCAGCACCTAAGGAACCAGTATACGGACCTCTTTGGAGATTTTCAGATTCGTTGATGATTTTACCACATATCGCTATGTCTTTGCAAAGCACAAAGGATTACAGTGTGGATGAGATTTATGATTCATTAAGCTTGTGTACTGAGGCATTTTACCTGTTCTGACCCAGAACTTCTCAGTGATGTTGCATGGTAGAGGAGCCTCCTCTGTGCTTGTGCTGCTCGAGAGCACTGTGTTTGCAGTGGGAGGTGGAGTGGTTTGCACCGGGATCAACACAGTTGTAGAAGGGGTCCTTGTTGTTGTCGATGCTGGGGTGGTAGTCGTAGTGGTAGTTGTAGTTGCAGGTGTAGTAGTGGTGGTTGCAGGTGTAGTAGTGGTGGTTGCAGATGTCGTAGTGGTAGTTTCAGGTGTAGTAGTGGTTGAGAGGATAGTAGTGCTGGTAGTTGATGGGACAGCAGTGGTAGGAGGAGGAGGAGTGATAGGTGGTGTAGTAGAGGTGGTCGCAGGCTGAGTCATGGCGACTGTGGTCAGTGTGAGGTTTGTTGTTGGCCACGTGGACGAACCAGCTGTGGTATTTGGTGAAACGCTGACAGTGCTCACAGTGGGCGCCACCTGTGTCTCAGATGCAGTCACAGTAAGAGCGGTCGTTGAGGGCCTTGTCGTATTGACTGTTGTCAGCTGAAGGCTGTCTTCGCTCACATTGTCCAGGTTAGTGGTGTGCGTCACCATGGTGGATCCAAGTGTTTGCACTCTGACAGTGGTGGACAGCGGCAGAGGTTGCATCGAGCCAGGTGTGGTAGGGGCGGTGGGGGACAGAGATGGGATTATGGCAGTTTTTGAAGTGGTCACATGTCGCGAAGTGTTTCTGGTGTGCACGGGCACAGTGGTGTTCCATTGGTGGGTTGAGAAAGGGCTGGTTACGTTGGCAGGAAGTGTGACATCATGGTCGCCCACTGTGGACAACAGGGACTCTGGGACAGTGGGAAGATCCCAGGCCGGTAGGCTACTCACGGACTCCTCTGTAAGTAGGATGACATTTGGAAATCAAATATGTTGAAGAATCTGAGACATGACGAGTTTTATAAATGCCAATAAATCTCATCAAAAGACAAATAACTAAAATCATTCAGCCTCAGTCACAGACAACTTTACCAGCATTGTCCTTTAATTGATATAACATGATACTCTAATAGAATTATCGTAGATCAACTAAGATTTTGCACTAGAATGGCTTTAACATGGGAACCACACCTCTTTTCCTTTGTCCTCTGAGAATTTCCCAACATGTGAAGGGACAAAGCATGTGATGGTAAAGAAACAGAGATGATGATGATGGCAGTATGGTGAGGGTGACTAGGCTGATGAGGATGATGTTTGAACAGAGTCTGACACAGTCGATAGTTAATGATGATGGACTGAAACATTGACATCATAAATGAGAGCAACGGGTGGAGCTTGAACAGAGTTTTCACAGTAAAACATTCCTGACAAACATCCTGCTTCTTACCCAAAGTCATGCTGCTGTTGTTGTGGGAGGAGTTGGTGCTGGCATCAGTCTGAGAGACGGTGTCTGATCCTGTGTGACTGTCTCCATTAACGGCTGCAGTGGACCAGGAGAGGGAGGACGAGGAAGGCAAAGTAGAGGCTTTTGTGGTAGGGTATGAGGTGGAGGAGGTGGAGGAGGCTTTAGATGCTGATGAAAAGGAGCTTTTGGTCCAAGCAGCTTTAGACAGCAGTCCTAAAGGTTTCCCCAGTGCTGGCGTCTCTGCCAGCACTCTGTGGACGGCTGAGAAGGGTGTTTGCCCTCGTTGTGTCTCTCCGAGTGGCTGCGGCCTATGTCGACCCAGCTGGGCAGTTGGATCCCTGGCCTTGCTGGATAGGTTGCCCTCCTCTGTGGCCATTGGCCTCCATTCAGAATTGACTTCAGCCCAGGGCCCAGTTCTGGTCAGAATTCCAGTCTCGGCAAAGACTTTGCTGCCTTCTACAGCATGTATACCTGCTCCTGTGTCAGTCCACCCTACTGATCTGGCCTCAGCAAACATCTGACCCTCAGGCAAAGCCCTGGATCCAGCACCATCCACCAACCCAGATCTGCCTCCAATCCTCTGAGTGACTGAGGGGTCTGAGGGTACAGTGGGGTTCTGAGGCCACACAGCCAACCTCACTGATTTCTGATCAGCTGTAGGACACACAGAAGAAGGTGGGGGTGAAAAAAAGTAGACATGATGTTTCATTAGCAGTTTTTGTAGCAGTAGGAGCTTTCTGTGACTTCCACAAGCTGCACAATGACATGTGACTCGTCTGTCCACCCATACGCACAAACACACACTGACACACACCAGCACATACCAGCACACACAGCTGGAGCCCTCAAATGATTAGTCCTCATAATGCACCGCAACTGTCAAACTGCCAGGAGATTTAAAACTGCCCTGCTCTCGCACTCCCTCTCTCTCTCTATTTGTCTCACACACACACAGACACACACACACACACACACACATATTCTCTCACTCGCTCACACGTATGCAGCAAAGGGATGAAAAAAGAAAAATAGTCAATAATATCACAGAAGTAGGTCACTTAGGTGCTCAGAGGATAACGCAGAGGGAATTAACTTTGCTGCTTCGGAGTGAAATGATGTGACACATACAGATTCTAATCGGATCTGTTTGGCCCCGTGGATTTATTCTGCCTTGAACAAACAAGACCACTCAGTCTGTACTAGCACACGGTTTGGATCCACTAATGACACTACTGTGCCAGTCGGATGCGAGGTGTATAATTTGCGGAGTTGTTTCACGCTATTGTACATTTGTCATATATGTACAATGAACCGAACATGAAATAAAATATCTAGTGCAAAAATATTAAGCACCAGTTTTGTCTTCATTGTGTGAACTGTCTATACCTCATAACCTCAAAAAAATAACTGACTCATCATTCTCCAACACACTTTTCCATTGGTTGCTCCAATGGACAACACAGTTTACTGGATCTGCTTGTTTCTTAGGACGTAGGTTTGTGTCTCTCTGGCAAAGACTTTCTTCCATGTAAGTGTTGAACACAGTAGTTGAGTGTCACACATCCCACGCTCCCCAAGTCTCTGTGGAGGGTTGGTTAATTAAAAGACTGTGATTTTGAGCAAGATGCCTCACAAATCCAGCTCTGGGCTGAGCTTCTGTGCTTCCCATACATCTGTTCAAAGACCACCCAGCTGCTAACTGCTGCCAACAAGCAATCTGTTCATTAGAGGGAATCACATCCGACCTGTCCTTCAGAGAGGAATGCACTGAGAGCAGCGCACGTAATACAAACACATAATAATAATAATAATCATCATCATCATAATAATAGGTTTTATTTGTTTTTCAGTAGGGAGGATTAGTGTTCACACATCCAAATGTGCTCAGTTAACCTGAGCATTTTGCTTCATCTCATCAGCTATTCAAAGTTCAGAGTTCAAAGATTCGTATTGGAGCAACTTCAAACTGACTCCAGCTGACAAAAATTTGTCTGGGCTGAGTACATAAACAGATTAAGGGTTTGATGGGTGCGATGATAGAAACAAACTCCATTTGTATGTTTGCTTGTCCAACAGGCGGCCACCTGCTCCAACAGAGAGCAGCATATGTGGCTCCACGTCAAACCTATGAGCAAACACCAGGACACAAGAAGCTCCACTGAGGAAAAATATGGACAGGGTGGGTGGATGGATGGATGGATGGATGGATGGATGGATGGATGGACTGGTGGCTGGCACAAATACAAAATAGATCACAACCTGCTTCAGACAGCAGTAACGGTCCTTGAGTCAGCAGTAACAGTCCTTCATTCAGTAGTGTCAGTCCTTCAGACAGCAGTAACAGTCCTTCAGTCAGTAGTAACAGTCCTTCAGACAGCAGTAACGGTCCTTCAGTGAGTAATAACAGTCCTAACGGTCCTTCAGAAAGCAGTAACAGTCCTTCAGTCAGTAGTAACAGTCCTTCAGACACAGCAGTAACGATCCTTCAATCCGTAGTAACATTCCTTCAGTCAGAAGTAACAGACCTTCAGATAGTAGTACTGGTACTTTATATGACTTCAGACTATTGATGTTTCGATACATGGACTCTGCTGCGTTCTCCTGAGCTGTCACTGGGCAGAAAGCCCCACACACAATATTACAGAGCTGTGCAAAAAGCTGTGCAAAGATTCATGTGATGCCCAACTGGTTAATGGAGAAGAAACATGTCATCCAAAGACAAGGTCAGGCTGACAGGTGTCAGTCAGCGAGTCAGTGAGTGGGTCAATCAGTGAGAGAGTCTGTCAAACAATCAGTGAGTGAGTGAGTGAGTGAGTGAGTGAGTGAGTCTGTCAAACAATCAGTGAGAGAGTCTGTCAAACAATCAGTGAGTGAGTGAGTGAGTGAGTGAGTGAGTGAGTGAGTCTGTCAAACAATCAGTGAGTGAGTCAGTGAGTGAGTGAGTGAGTGAATGAGTCAGTGAGTCAGTGAGTGAGTGAGTGAGTCAGTCAATGAGTCTGCCGGTACCAAAACACAAGAAACCATTCTGAAAATGACTTTCTTTTATGTTAGTGGGAGAGTGTTCACAGTAAACCGTTTCAATGCTTTATTCCTTTGTACGAACTCTCTCAGAGCACCCATGTACTAATTGTGGTGTGAACTGAACTGATCCCTCTACTGCTACAACCCGAATGTTGATCATCGCGCCCTGCCAGCTGGCACATCGCCCGTCCGCTGCTGAATCTGTATTTGCCAGAATATAAAGCCTATAACGGTGTGGCGGGTCACTAAGAGGTCCAGACCACACTGATTCTCAGCAGCCTGAGGTAGGACAACTGTAAATATCTGCGGCCGTGGCTTTGCCCTCTGTTATCTTCAGTCATACTCTTGCTGTGGGCCAAGTAGAAATGATGCATGCTGCCAAACAGACTGACTGCGAGTGGGACAGGTGGTTCGGAAGTGTGACAATGGTCCTGAGCCATCTGCTCTTCAGAAGCTCAAGGGGGGAAAAACAACTTGACTGTATGAACAACTGATGGAACATTTGGATGAAGGACTGATAGAAAGGATCATGATTCTAACTGTTCAGGACATCAGAGGGTACAGATGTTTGATCAGCAGCAGCAGAGTTTCTGATCCACACTTATTGTAGTAAACATACTAATATACTTGTAGTTAATATTTCAACTACTGGATATTTTCGCAGGGGACCAAGGAGACGTTTCAATTCCCAGTATGAGGGCTGCTAATCAAACTGACTTCTGTTGTGAAGATGAATATGTTTGTTTTGGTCATTGTTCCATTAGTTTTGAAGAATTAATGACGCAGGATCTGGAGGAGCTGCTCAGCACACAGCTGAACGCTGCACTGCTGCTTTGGATTGAAATAATAAGGTAGCCACCCGGCTTCAATAATAAATCATGGATTTATTATTATTATCATTATTATGAATTGTATTTCTAATGCACTTTTCACCACTGTGGATCTCAAAGTGCTGCAAAGTAAATACACGCTAGTACACGCTAAAAACGTCATTATTAATGATTACTTAAAAGCAAATAAAAGATACACAAAATGGTCAATGGATCCTGTGCTGATCCATCAAACACCACTGATTTGTGTTTAATGAATTTTAACTTTATTCTGAATCAGAGAATCCTCAGAAATGCAGTTTTGGAGACTACTGTTGGGAGCAGATGACCATGATCCATCTCCTGGAACGTCCCATGCTGGAGGAGCGGCTTGTAAATTATAAATGTGCTAATCACTGTCTCAGAGCTGCTCTTCACAAGATGTACATGTAAAAATACACCACATTCACTGGGCGTACTTAAAAGAGGAGCAGAGGAATCTCACAGACATTGGATGGAGTTTCCACTTCATCATCTCAACAAACCACGGTGTGTCACATGTCACGTAACCAGACTTTCACCATAATGTTCAGAACGTTGCCGAATGATTAGATCCATAGATCCATACAGTTCCGGAAGGAAGTTCCCTCTGCCATCAGTAAAGTACTTCTGATTCTGATTCTGGTTTAACAGACAGACAGAGACAAGTGGCATGTTTCAGGCATGACATCCATTTTATATTTATTATTCCACAGTGAGTCAAATATTGTCTTTCTCCCACATTATCTTCCTTGTCAACAAGTCACATTGGACAGCAACGTTCCCACGATAGATAATTACTAATAACTCAATCAGTCACACTCAGCTGAAGGTTATATTATCATGTACTATCATAAAAACTACTAGTCTTTTTGCATAGTGGTTTAGATAAATTAATAAAACCAAAACAGTTTAAAAATAAATGTTTCAAAAATGACTCATTCATTTAGTCTAATTAGTGATTTCCATGTACCTCAAATTGCAGTTTGTTCTTCTTCAACATGTCCAGTAAGCGTGCAGGACATGTTTCATAGTAAACAATGTTTTTCTCTTTATTTATTGATCATCTAATATTGCTAAAATCAGCTAAAACAAGAGAAAAACCAGAGAGCACATTGTATAATCTCAATCCTCAGTAGTTTAATATAAGAAGTCAAATGAATTACAGAACAACAAACAATCCAAGCAGCAGCTGACTGAGGCTGTTTGAAGTAACAGTAACTCAGCAACCGCATTCAGCCAGACAGCAGGACCTCCTGTGATGCTGCCATAGCAACCACAAGGATGCTGTTACCGGGGTGACTATTGCCTTAAATAAAGAAGGACATTTGCGCATGTGATTGATAGATCGACATTTTATTAATTCAAATTGAGAAATTGTCAATGTGATGTCTATTCTGTTCATTGTGTATAAATGTGATCAGCAGAATGACACAGTAGTAGTGGTTGAGTGAATCTAACCCACAACTGAAATCAGCCCCAACACCTCTCAAACATTAGCTGGAGACCTGACTTCAGTTTCCTGCAGTCAAAGTTAAAAAAAAATTAGCTCAAGGACAGATCCACAGTCAGTTGATTCATCGCTCCTAAAAAAAATCAGATCACTGGGGATTTGCATGATTTGTTGTGTGAATAAGGGACCAAAACAGAACCAAAAAATATATTTTTTATTTTGGAGAGAATTTTTTCATGTAAACTATGAAGGACAAATTGAATCAGTAAGTAGATCACAGAGTGGGAATATGTGAACAACACTACAACACTAAGTGTGAGCGCTGGATTCCCTTTGGACGGCCGTATGTTTGATGTAAGCGGCCAGGGGGCACAGGTGTTTACCCGCCCACTGAGTGACCTACATCTACATACCCTGAGTTTCACAGAAGGCCTTCAACTCACAGAAACACGGTTCCTCCTGAGACTGATTCAAAGAGTCAGAATACCTGATTCGTACTGTGTTGGAAATTTCACTACTGCAGAAACAGTGCAATTGTATGTCTGAGCTGAACTCCATCCATCCATCCATCCAGCCATCCATCTATTTAGTTCCCTATTTAGTTCCCTATAACCAGGGAAAGACACTGAGATTTACATCTCTTTTACAGGCCCTGGAGAAAGCAGCACATGGTCACATCAAGATAAAGGATACAGCACATAAAAGTGAAGGGACATGTGTTATAAAATGTCTTAAGAGAAATCACAAAGCTTACACCTCCAAATACATTGTACAGTGCCACCTAGAAACACATACAAGCTCTATTATTTGGGTTTTAAAGAAGCTGGCAAATATGAACTGGGTCAGCTTTGGGTCTTTCTGCAGACCGTTCCATGAGACAGATTAAATATTCCACCATATTTAAATTCAACAGAAACTAAATATAGACTGTTTCTGTCATGTTTGCTCCATTTTTCAACATGTGGAATCCATCGGACCCAGAGTCTGCAGTGATAGATGACAGGCATCTTTTCACTGGACATACACTGAATGTCTGTGATGCAGCAGCGAGATGTCAACATACAGAGGTCCCTGTCACAGATTTCTGCTGCAGCCATGCAATGTTTTATTCAGTGTTCCTGTGTAGTGGGAGTGTGTGAGGGTGATGATAAGAAGAATATTTATCACATTAGGATAGAACAAAAAGACAAAAAAATGTGTTTCCAGTCCATGTCTTGGTCTGCTTTATGAGATTAGAATTATTGATTAGAGATATTGATTAGAAAACTGTAATGATCAACATAAACGCTGGTGTTAGATACGTCCTGGTAAATAGGTATTTTCACCCCGGCATCTGGGTGAAGCTGCCGCTGCCAAAAAGGAGGCAAAGTGAAACAAGGCCGTCTAATGGGACATGTGTTATTGCTTAGCTGGTCTCTATCTGCCTCCAAATTGCTTTTGCTATTAAAATGTTCAAACACTTGCTATATGAACTAAATTTCCATAGTTAAGCCGATATATACAATGTATAGTGTTTTTTGTGAACAACTTTATGAGTGTAATGGCTATCATTTGCTGAGTAATCACAAAACAGCTCGAAAGAGCCACTGTAACCTGCTGCCTGGCAGGAGACACAGAGGGAAACCCATCTTTCCCTGAAGGCTGACATTGACTGATGTCTCCTTTCCATTTTCTGCTTCTTTGCATCTCCACTTGTTTCTATCTCTTATCAACAAAAATTAACATATTTATTCACAGATTATTTTTATGTGCTTACTCAGAATTTCCCCTTAAACTGATGAAATGACTGATGAAATATTGACAAAGTGAAAAGTCATCACTAAAAATAGTAATACATAATTAAATACATTTTTGTGATGACACCATCTGACATGTTTGTACAACTGTGCTTAAGAGTCTTTACACACAACGCAGAAACATACTAGGACTCAGGAGGGAGGTGCAGACACAGTCCGGTCACAGTTAAGATGAAGCAGCAGACAGGTAAGGCACAGCTGCCCTCTCTCTATCACACACAAATAAATGCATGTACACACACTCACACACACACACACACACACACACACACACACACACAAATGCCCTCCATGCATATGCATGCACAAACACACAAACATGCACAAACACGCACACAGAGACAAATATGCACACATACAGTACAGTTTGTGAAACTGTACATTACATTGGTTGGGTTGTTGCAAACTGAGCCTCGCACAAAGCTGCCTCCGTACTGATGGACCACTGGAATCAAAAGTCGTATGTATTTATAATTCATCACTTCCCCACTTGTGTCTCATGAGACTTGTAGATGCATCTCCAAACAAAAAAATTCAACAAACACAGATAAAAAAAAAACAACAGCTGGAGCTTTCTGCTTCATTGTCAGCTTCTGCCATACAGTTACAAATTTGAAAACAAAAACAAGAACAAACAAGCATTTCAGGAAGCTAATCAATTGTGAATATTTTATAGTATGACTGAAAAAAAAAAACATAAGAACAAATATTTCACTATATTTCAAAACCAACCGGTGAATGTCTGAAATAGGTTTGCTTCAGTATGGCTAGCTTATCCAAAAAATGATGACAGACAGCAGCTGTGTCTAATGTCACATATTTCTGTTAGTACACTTCTTTGTAGTACACTAAGCACATTATGTACTTACTCAAGAAGTGCGCAAATTTTGATGGGGGAGTACTGTCTCAAATGAAGCAGTGCCGTCGCGGAAATTATGTGAAAATGAAACTGACAGCCGATACGCTAGTTGCAACATTTTGCGAGGCAACACATCAAGGAATACATATTATAGTACAAGAAAACAAAACTGTGATATGTGCTACGTGCATGCTTCTACAGATGGATGAGGAAAAATGGAGCTGAAGGAATGCAGATGTTTATTCACGAAAAAGTCAGCGAATGGTTGAATGAGTATGCTTGGACACCTCAGAGAGATTAGACCAGGTTCTCCACCGCCATGGAAACACCACATCTTTTGGCAGAACATTATTCATCTAAGTAGCATTCCAGATATGAGTCTCTGTCACTTTGAAATCTTTTCCTTTCTGCTGTCACAGCTCAGATAAAACCTCCAGAACTGAAGACTGAAGAGTCTTCACCCAGAATGAATGGGCCCAAAACAGCACAAACCCTGCTTTCACTGCTGTGACCATTTCACAATGAGAGGAAGAGCTGATGTTAATGCCTTCTCCTCCTGCTGCGGCAGCATCCTCTCTATGATGGTGGAAATGTTACTTGTGTTGCTGAATGTAAAAGGACAGACAAAGGTCAACTGATTCACTCTTATCTAATGCGATCTAATCCACTTCTGTCTCACACCAAATGGTGAAACGCTGCAGTGTGGGTCACATGAGAGATGTTCATGCGGAAAGTCACTTCACATTTTGTTCTTACTGTGTGAAATGATCAATGATTGATGAGGAGGCATATCTCAAAGTACAAACTCGATCCTCTAGGCTTGCAAAATTCCGAAATGGGAATTTATGGGAGTTAACTGGAATTGTAAATTGTGAAGTGGGGAATAAACAGGAACAAACCAGGAATTTACAGAACTGAAGGCTGGCCACTTAACACGGGTTTTTTAAATATTGTTGGCATTTGAGCATCATCTTGACTGATTATTCTGAGGCCACGCCCCCCGGAGGCCTCACCCAATACCTGCACAGTGCTTCCTCCATGACATGCACAGGTCATTTCTAGAGGCCATATGTTTGAGCCCAGAGCACCAGACATTTGAAGCACCACATCTGAGCCCGTGGATGACAGGAAGTTTTGATACGATAGTGTAAATAGATTTGATGCGTGTGCTGTTAATGTTTAACCGGAACATGTTTTCATCCAGTAGATAGTTGCTGAGAAGCTACATGTTATATGTCAACTATAGCTAACACCACTTCATTGCCCATTCTTTGAATATTTCCAACATTACCCCGCTTCTTCCCAAATTTCTGGAAAGCTTCCAGATTTTCCAGGATATTGATATCCTGGATAAAGGTGCTTCCATATCACACTGGCACCAAGGTCCAACTCTGCTTGACTCATGTGGTTCTGATTGGCCCAATATTCCCACAAAGAAAATGCAGTATTTATACGCGTTTCGGTGCAGGTGAGAGCAACATCAAGCAATAAACTACATCTAAAATCTCTGTGGCCTCATTCTATGCTGACACAGTGTGTGTGTGTGTATGTGTGTGTGTGTGTGTGTGTGTGTTAAAACTCCACTTTAAACAATTGAGGATTATGATTCTGCTAAGCTGAGTACCTTCTAATCTTTTTTAACAAGGTGCATCTCCTGAATATATCCTGCCACATGGTCATACAGTGTGTTTGTGTGTGTGTGTGATGATGTAACAGTCTTGGTCCCTGTGTGTCACGTTGTCACTTTACATTAGCTGGAGTTCAGTGAGTGGTGCACACACACACACCAGAGATGTGTACACCATTCAAGTGACACACATACAGAGGGCCGCACCGTCCCAACAGGAACACAGAAGGACGGCTAAGAGAAGTCACACAGGAAACAATCAAAAATGATTTCACACACACACACACACACACACACACACACACACACACACACAGCATAGATCCCATCTCTTGCTCCCACAGCCACTGCTACTGCCACTCACTGAGATCATCTCCATGACAGATTGCTGTGTTCACATTCTATGTGTGTGTGTGTGTCTGTGTGAGCATGTGTGTGTAAAGGCTGATTGCCTTGTTTTTGTCTCCTGTGAATTTAAAGAACTCTTCCTCTTCATTCATCTTTCACCATTACTATAACACTGCAGTTTCCTGTGTTCAAACTCAACCATCAAACTCAGTGAGACCTGAACAGCAAAGAGCAGGTGAAGGAAGGTGTGTGACTTTGCCTGTACTTGTCTAGACTCTTAAAACTAAAACACATAGTGAGTGTCAGTGACATTCAGATCTAGCTGACCATCCAACAGTGTAGGTGATGAAACTGTCATTCTGTGAACTTATGTCCATTTACGCTGACCATGCTGGCAGCATGTATCACACCTGCAGCAGAAATACTACCTTTACCACCAGTGTGGATAAAGAAAGGGTAACTGAAGAAAGTTCACTTATAGAGCAGGCAAAGACTTGTGAGGAACATAAAAGAAGAGAAGATGCAGAAAATCATCAGGCTCAACCTCCTGAGGAGACACAGACTGTCGGCAGTTCGACAGTCTGGACTTGAGGATGAGGATGAGTACATCACAAAACAGTTGTACTTTGAAGAAAACAGACTTAAGTGAGTCCTCTAAGTCCTCTAAGTGAGTGACCTTTACCAGTCCTAAGTGAGCACAACTTTCCAGTGAGCGGTCTGATTGGAGGAGTTTTACCAAGATGATCTTCCACATCTACAACTGTCAGAATACAGTGACCGCAAATACAACAAGGTTGTTTATTCATTCATATTACAGATGAAGAGCCGGCTCTTTCCAAAACAAAACAAACACCGCAATCAAATCCACGCAATGACAAACAACCACATCCATAATCAAGCGCTCCATCAGACACATTGGACCCATCCGCCCATCAGACGCACCCACTCCAGTAGACCCATTAGACCGGTCCAACCCATCGGACCCATCCACCCATCAGATGCATCCACCCCATCCATCTGGCCCTCAGACCCCAAAACACCTCCTCGAGGCTTTTCATGCTGCAGTGTAATCAGCCAGCAGCTACAGTTATATATTCTATCATAAATACATGGTTTGATTGTTTGGCTCCCAGTAAAAGTCCCAGAGCTCCAGTCTGCAGATGAAGGGGAGTCAGTAGGGGGCAGCCGTCTTGGGGGGTTCAGAGCAGTTTTATCCTGACAGCGACTCACAGTCAAAGAAAATATAATGTTCTTGTGCTTAAATTGGATTGTTTGCAAGGAGGAATTTTGTGTGAAACGTCTTGTTAAATGATGAAGTGGTGATTAAAGGTCAGTGAAGCATTTACTGGTTTGAAATGAGTTGTAAAGATCGTACACCACAACTTACTTCGATATTGGTGAAACCAGCATGAGGATTTATTTGTCCTTAATGTTCCTACGTTTGATAGCTTTGACAACATTCTTTCATATCTGTGTTTAGATCATAGGGTGGTTTTCTTCTGCATGTTACATCATCAGCTGAAAACTTAATCTCCTCCAAAAACATGAAAACTATCAAATTATTAAAGACGACCATTTCCTCTGAGGAGTGTTGGAAATGAGGACAGGCCTATTTGTAGAGATACACACACACACAAACACACACACACACAGGAAGAGGCATGCTGATGAAAAACTATGCACTCAAGAGAACACATCACACACTAATATCGCCACACAAATACCCACTCAGACTCGCTAATACACACTAATGCACAATACCAATTAATTGTTTTGGCACTTTCACTGCTGATTGGAAACTGTGTGTGTGCAAGGAGAGTGCAGTATTTGTGTTGAAGCTCGATTGATTTTTCTACTAAAACATGAGAAATGCAGCTGCAGGAGGCGTCGCGTGTGTGTTCGTCCAACCAATGAGAGAGCAGAGTGGATGTGATTGGCTCTGAGCTCCTGATGTGTGTTTGCCCTTTTTGTGTCCCCTGTGGTGGAGCGCTACCGACTGCGAGTTCAGTGTCCATTATAGACTTTAATCTGATGAAACATGGCCGTCATCCTCCACCACCCTCGTGTCACTGCCTTGCTCCACCCAGAGATGACAAGATGACGGTCTGCAGTTTTTAAAATGACAGAAGACAGAATGAAGTCGACGTTCAATTGTTTGTTCTTCTTTCTGTTACTTAACCACGCAAACCTTGAAATCAAGGACACACACACACGTTCAGAAATGTCAAACTACAAATGTTACGTTCAATCAGCTATCTTCTGTTGAAGCTCTCCGTCTTAACAACCTCTGACCTGAACGTCTCCTCATTAACCTGCAATTCAAACTAGTCTGCCAGCAGGTTACGGTCTCCAAACACTCCAACAGTGCTCCAACACTGCCATGAATATTTCATGTAGATTTTTTCCTCTCAGGGAGGAGACAGTACGAGGAGGTCCGACTCATGTGGGTTGACTTTGATTTACCTAACAGGAATAATTACTATAGTTCTGTTTACACAGAAATGCAGCATCCACTTGCCTGAACAGACTAAATGAGACTAATATGCTGCAGAATGGGAAAATTAATTCTGTTCATCGGCACTTTGATTATAAATGTAATACAAATTTAAACACACTAAATAATAAAACAGTGCACTATTATTTACCCGTTTGTGTGTGTGCAGAAAAATATCCCTACCAAGATGAACCGTTAGACGCATTTTGATGCAAATATTACAAATATCGCCATGGATAGAGAAGAGACATGATAATGTAACTAACATCAGAAATCAGCAGACTGCAGCTGTCACCTCTCTATGCCGGGTTAGTGAGTCGGTAAGTCAAAGGTAAGTATTATATGTGAATGATAGGTTTATGTAGGAACAGTGAATGGGACTCAGCAGACTGAAAGCACTTTGAGAAAAAAACTGTCTGGTTTCATATGGGAGCAATCAGATGCACTGGTCTGATCTTTACAACCATGTTGATACAGAACAACACAAGTCGCAGCTGCACTGACTGATTTTACTGAGTGATTCTGGGAAAAACTGTTTATTTTTACACAACTATGACTCAAAGGGCCTGTGACACACACACACACACACACAGGCAGGGAGCTGTGAGCGAGTGATGGCAGGAGGTGAGCAGCAGCAGTGATACATGCGAGTTGAGGGATAGGAGGGCTAGGAGGCCAAGCAGCTACAGTATAAATCCTTTTCTGTCCCTGTTGTCCCTGAAGAAGTTGATCCAGTTTCCATTTGCTCCTGCTTTTTTCTCTCTCGATTTCCCACTCTGCTCTCCTTTTCGTTCAGACGCTCCAGTAGACATAAATCTCTGTTTGTTTCTGTCGGGATGCTCAAACCACCCTCTGTAGGTACAAATCAGGGTTTTCTCAGTTATCACTTGCAGTCCTGCAGTTTGTCACTTGTCTTCAGACGTGAAGGGAACAAACCCTATAAACAAACAGATGTTGTTGAACATGCAGTCCTGAAGCTGTGTTATTGCAGAATAAAGTGGCAGGAATCATTTGTGTTTAGTATTTCACTTCAGTGACAGAAGAAAAATAACATTTCTGCTCACAGGCTTTAAGACATGAGTGCAGAACGAGTCAAAGAGCTCATATTATTTTCATCAGCTGACTTTCTCCTTCGCTGCCAGGAGGAACCACAAAACCATTGATTCTTATGACCTGTGCTCCTGCAACCAGCACCTCACCTGAGCCATGCCCACTCCACCTCCCATGATCTGGCATTAACCAAAGTCTGAAACAGTTATAGACCCAATACGCACCTTTAATTCACATACTGAGACAGAACTGTCACCCAATCCATCATGACCTTAAAAACATTATCCCGCTGACATAGTAAATACACTGTGCACGAAAAGAGAAAGAACCAAGGTTTGTTTCTTTTGTCAGCTGGTGAACAAACTCTCTTGTAGTCTTTACAGACGTTGGAGACGTGATAACATTCTGCCATAAGCTCAGGTGGCACTTCCATGTTTACTGTCCTCCAGAAGGAGGGTGCAAGTATGATGTCATAGGGTCTGTCTGGATGTCAAGTCAGATTTTATTTGTATAGTGCCATATCACAGCCACAGTTATCTCATGATGCTCAATAAACTAATACACACATACACATACACATACACATACACATACACATACACATACACACACGTCACTAGCCACTGTGTGTGTGTGTGTGTGTGTGTGTGTGTGTGTGTGTGTGTGTGTGTATGTGTGAGATGAATAGCCCTTTGACTGTCCCTCGCTGAAGATGCAGACTGGAGGTTCATAGGTCAGATCATGTCAATGTGCCAGCATTTTGCAGCGTCAGGGGACGTTGAATGGGGGCCACAGAGCTCTAAGCGTACACACCCACCCACACCCACATTCTGTGCATGGAACTACAGGCTGTAAACTCCTCTTTGTCTTTTTCAAACACCACACTGCTCACATTGCGTGACCCCAAACACATTGTACTGTACGTTTGCACATGAACAAGCTTCTGTACAAGATCTGTCGTAGCATGAGAAGCAGCTTCACTTAGAGTTACTCTCACGTGAGACTACTGGGAAATAATGAACATCTGCCAGACACACGCCAAATTCACACCAAACATACACCAAGCACACACCGAGCACACATCAAACATGCCAAAAGCACACCAAACACACATCAATCACATGCCAAACATACGCAAAACATACAGCAAACACATACCAAACACACACACAGCAAACGCACACCAAACATAGGGCAAACACATGTCAAATGAACCCCCTCGATGAGAGCAACGAAATTAAACAAGTCACACTGCTCACATTCTCCCTATCCTGAACACACACACTGGCACACACATACACACAGACATAGACACAAACACACACACACACACTGAGACAGCATTGTGTTCTTGGAGGGCATTTCTTTTGAGATGTTGTGTGAACCAATTATTCCAAAACAGTTTTTACCTGCACCGGTGATTCATGTATTTTAATGTACAAGCAGGGAAATATGTATGATGTGCATATGAAACCTCACGTGCACATGCACACAGACATTCCAGAAATAGATTTTTAACACACTGTGCTGCATTGAACAACATGTATCATTACGTGAGGCCGGTAAAGATGGAGATGTACACTATCTCACACAGGCATTGTAGATGTCTGCCTCTGATATATACAGACACACAACAACAACAACCGTTTGAGCCAGAGCTGTAAAAAACAACTGAACCAGTCCTTCATCACTCCTCATGATGTGATGAAGCTGCTTCTCTGTTTCTGCCTGGCAACAGTGGAAGGACGCGGAGCGCTGTTGACAGCATCATCACAGATCCACCTGCAGTGCAGATGGTTTGGAACATGTCACTGCTGCACATGAGGCAGGACAGCAGAAAGCACATTTTTTCTCAGTGTGCTGTCACTGTCGCCATTTGTAAGTAAAAATATTATTTCTTCAGCACAAGTACCGAACAGAGCAACGAGCAGAGAGCTGCAGACTGTTCCACTGATGACACACACACACACACACTTCTCTGGGCCTTGGATTAAATCCAGCACAATCCTGTCAGATGCTTCACCTCTGCTCACCTTTGACCTGCAGATGATGTCAGAGGCCCAGCTGAGTCTGAAGTCATTCATTTGTTCATTGAGCAGCTTTCTTTAGTCAATTATATATGGAGTGTGCCGCACATTGTGCTGCTCCTCGTTCCCATTTTCAGGATTATTAACAATATGGAATGAAACAAGGATAACTTACCTCGACAGAAATCCAGGTTTTTCCACAATCTGAAAGGACATCATGTCCTGATTGAGTTGGGTGGCTTGTGTTCATGAGGGTGCTATTTAATTTCCATTGAAAATGCCTTTTCCACACATGGCTGGGCCTCGGCCTGATCAGGGTTCATTTGTGGCTAAAAATGAATAAAAAATATAAATACACTATCCTTATGTAACTATCTCCGCCATCCCTCCATCCTTTATAAATCATTCTTTATGCAGTCAGACATTCAACTTGTTGTTCGTTGCATTGGAAACTGTGCACTTTAATGGGCAGGCTGTATATAAACTGACCAGTGGTTTGTTTAATTTTTATCCCTTGTTATTTGCACTGTAATCTGTGCACTTTAATGGGCAGGCTACTGTATATAACCTTTTATTCAGACACTTGCTGTGTAGGCTACTGTATATACGCTGACCAGCATTCTATCTTTTTGTCCCATTGTCTTTCGCAAAGTAAATAATGCTCTTCTTGTATAGGCTACTACATACAGTATATGCTCAGTAGTCTACTTGTATTTTGTTTCCTGCTCTATAAACTGTCCACTCGGCACATGAATGAATGAATGTGTGTTGATTTGTATGTACAGTACCTTCTGCAAACCAAATCTCAGTTCAAGAGACAAATTAATAAAGTGAAGTGAACTTGTTCAATAACAATAACTACAAACAGTGACTTGATTTACATTAATTTGGTGGAAAAAGTTCGGTTAGATTGCTTCTCTCTTACATTTTCAGCCCTTTTTTACATTTTCAAGTGGTTCTCACCTTTATTAGACAACGTGCAGGTAGTGTTCAAGTCTGCTGAGATACCGCAATTATTATAATCCTTATGGTGTTAATCAAGGATTTTTAACTGTGACTTTCCAGACATACCAGTACCAATAACCTGCCAACCCTCACCACCATTTCCAGGCCAATGAGAAACAACCTGCTGCTCAGCTTTTCTTTTCTGATACATTTAGCATCAGTCCTCACTTGCATTACTGTTCCGTCAGCTCCAGCTCTTCCGTCGGTTTGTGCCATCTGGGTGGTAATCCCATCACATTGTCTTATATGTGATGATTTGTGATGGAACAGAACTCATTTAACTGCAATGTTTCTTTCTGTTTGTCCTAAAAGCAGCTAACAGCAATTCTCCGGCCAGGAGACATCACAGACACTTCACTGTACCGATGTTAATTAGAGAGTCTGATGAGCACAGACACACAGAACACACAAGCCTGAGAGGAGTTGGGCTGGACCCAATCAGCACAACTGATGATCAGGAAAATCATCCCCGAGTCTGTTGCAGCCAATCAATGACTCACAGTCCCGCCCACATATTGCTCCACTGATTGCTCCATTAATGGAAGGAAACACGATTCGTACCAGGACCGAACCCAAAAACTGACAATCCTCAAGTGGTGCATTAGTTCTGGTGTACTATTTTTGCAGATATTATTCTTCAGTAGGGATTGGGTCACACTGGGTCACACGCGGTCACGGAGACTCACGGAGGGTCACACAGGGTTAAGACCGGGTAACAGAGGGTCACACAGGGTCATAGAGAGTCACACAGGGTCACATAGGGTCATAGGAGCATGCCCTCCACAGCATCTAAATCTTCTTTTATCTACCCCAACACTGGAGCAGATGTTCAGCAGCTGGAACAGACGGTCCACTTCTTCTCACACAGTGACAGTGGCTCTAACGTTGTTCCAATCCCTGACTGACAAATATGCAGAGAAAAGTACTAGCTACAGTTCAGTTCCCATGGTAACATGCTCTGTAGATCTTTGTAGACCTGAAGAACACACCTCCAACTTACATGTGCCAGCAGACACAAACCTGGTGTTGGTTATTCATGCAGATGGAGGCCTTTTGTTTGACAGTGAGGAAGTCTAAGCTCCTCCCTCAGCAGAAGATCTCTGGATGATATGAAAGAGGATTGAGAGACTTTATAAATCTGCTTTTCTGGTTTGGAGAAATTCTCCCTTTTCTCTTCCCTTCCCTCTCCAGTCTCCATGCAGTTTATACATCAGTGCTTAGCCAGTGGGCAGTTTTCTCTCCTCTCCTCCAATGATTGGGGAGGAGGGGGTATTTCATTATTTCTGGATTTGAATGTTAATGAGGCTTGTGACTTTCTGGAAGTCATTCAGCCAATCCATCGCTTAAGCAATTACTGGAAGAATATAAGTCAGAGGGTGATACAGTGGAGCAGTGGTTAGCAGTGTAGCCTCATAGCAAGAAGGTTCCTGGTTTGCTTCCTGACCTGGGTTCTTTCTGTGTGGAGTTTGCATTCTCTCCCTGTGTATGTGTGTTTTCTCAGGGTTCTCTCCTAACCCTAACTCTAAATTCCAAATTGCCCGTAGGTGTGAGCGTGTGTGTGAATTGTTGTCTGTCTTTCATGTGGCTGGATGAGCCAGCGACTCGTCCAGTGTGTACCCTGACGTTCACTCCCTGACTGCTGGGATCGCCCCAGCACAACCGTAACAAGCGGGAGAAGATGAATGAATGAATGAATATAAGTCGCGGAAGCCACTCAGGCCGAAGTGTTGGCATCAAATATCTGACACGAAGACAATGAACTGTACAATGAGAAGAGTTCATTTGCCCACACGGACACTGCGGTCATCGGCTGCTGGTTTAATGGAAGGTCCCAGCAAAAGCAACAAAAAAGACGGAGATGCAGTGTTTGTTCGTTATGGTCCAAGGCTGTGGAATACAGTTTCCTGCAGGCAACAGGAAAACCAGCTCTTTTAATGTTTTAAGACAAAGCTTAAAATCTACTTTGTTTACCCTTGCTTTTAACTAGCTTATGCCCGCACCTCTTTAATACTGCTTTAATGTCTTTTAATCATTTCTGTTGTTTCATCCCTGTTTAAATCCTTTTATTGCAAATCACTTTGTGCTGCATGTGTGTATGAAAGGTGGTATACAAATACAGTTATTATTATTATCATTTTTATTTCATTATACTGAGATCTAAGAACCAGCTTCATCAACACCACAAAACCCAGAGTTACCACGTTCACATCAAGGAAACATTGGTTATGAGCAAACGTGAAATGAGGATTATTCATTGTGAAACGATGGTGTGGAGATGTTTCAGAGGGATCAGATCTGCTGCCTTCTGACAGTTTGATCTTCGTTAGTTCCCTCATGCATACGTACAAAGAATGAGCATGATGTATGATGCCCCCTGGAGGCCATCACATGCACAGGTGACTTCTAGAACCCTGGACCACTGAGGCGGCCACAGTTGTGAGCCAAGAACACTGGTCATTTGAGCCCGTTGACGACCGGAAGTGACGCAGGTTTAATGCTGTAGTGACGTAAATAGATTTGATGTTGTGTGGTCTTAATGTTGAACATGTTTGAATGCTGAGAAGCTACATGTAGCTATAGCTAACACCCCTTTGTTAACTGTTAATTAAATTGACCTTTTGCGACCTCACGTTCACCGATGGCAGCGACCGATGCTTCGACACGAGCCCACAGCATTTGCGTCACCTGTTCAGTTGCAGGTGTTAAGCAGACCCAACAGGTGGTAACAAACATCATCTGCACGGCGCTCTGGAGATCGTCCCAGTTTAACTTCGACGGAGGAACGATTGGCCACAGTGTGCATCGATATCAGACCAGAACTTTCGTCCTTGTAACATCTCAGCAGATCATTTCGATGGTTCTCAAGTTCTTAAAAAACACATCTGCAGCATTGTATTCGTTGTGTTTTGATCTCCATCAGTGCGGTGAACGTCACGTCCTTGAACCTCAGTACATTTCTCAACATGTGTGTCTGATGAAAACGCAAACTGCACAAGGTTTCAGACTCTGGGAGCTCCACCACACACTCCTTCCGAAGCACATCCATGCAGTCATTTATTAAAACAGCTGACGGGTCAATATCATAGCTGTGACAAGAAACATCTTGTCCTCTTAAAGAGCTGCAGTCAAGGAAACATACAAAGGTCTGCGGCTCCTCGGATGCTGTGAGGACATTTATTATTCATCGGTGCTCAGCCATGAAACGTCCCGATGGAGGGTTGGAGGCTGGCGACCTCAGGGCTCCATCAATGAATAAAAACAAAGGGGCCCTCCAGGAAGTGTTATTGAAGCTGGAGGCAGATGTGTGCATGGATAGCAGCACCAAAGGAACATGACAGCAGCTCCTATAACACCTGCTCACGTCTTTCACCAACAAGCCTCTTGTTAGAAGGTTCAGCAGCATTCACATCCAGATACTGGAGAATGCCTGAACCTCCACAGCAGCTGATACTGACGGTTTGGAAGAAAGATCACACATGGTCTTACCAGCAGCAGCAGAGCTGGTCCGGACCACCAGCAGCAGCAGCAGGAGCAGCAGCCCACTGATGCTCGCACTCCTCCGGGCCAGAATCCTCCTCCCAATGCTCGGCGGGCAGAAGAGCCGCTTCCAGGCGTCCATGGTCCGTGGACACACGAAGCGAGGGTCCTTGTCATCACGATCCCCCCCGTGTCCGGGGAGGAACGGCTGTTTGCGAGCCATCGGTCAGCGGTCACTCCCGGACGGATATCATCGAACGGCCGCTGCGGTCAAATCATCCGATCAACGAGCAGCGGATCTCCGCTCTCCATCAGCCCGAGGAGGCTGCGCGTCCGCGGGAAGAGGCGACGAAACACCGTCCAGACGAGTCTGCTGTGTGTGTGTGTGTGTGTGTGTGTGTGTGTGTGTCCCACGCTACGTCTGAAGCTCCTGTCCTACCCGGGCCGCGGCGCGCGCTCCATCATTGGCAGCACCTCCGTGCAGCTCAGCAGCTCAGTGCCGTTCTGAAACACACCTTCAAAATAAAAGTACTGACCCGCATATTTTTGTTACGTTCGATGTGCGCAGCTGCAGAGGTGGGGATGACGTCCAAAGTTGAATAAGTTTAATATGTATGTTGTTATTGCTGTTAATAATAATAATACTAACAGTATTAGTATTAATATTACTATTAGTATTATTATTAATAATAATAATAATAATAATAATAATAATAATAATAATAATAATAATAATAATAATAATAATAATAATAATAATAATAATAATAATAATCTTCAGGCGGTAAATAATAATGAACGTTAATGAACGTTATGTGATGTGTTTTCTTACCAAAGAGTAAAACCTCATCTTCAAACATAATCGCAAATGTGCATTTGAATTTATCAGAATGTGAGAGAGACACTCCTGACACTCCCTCTTCTGACACAACGAGTGAAGTAACTGTGTGACTGCTGCTTCCATCGGCTTCTGTGGCGTTAGCATCTGCTCCTCACAAATCAGCATCTGCTGCTAAACTGTAAGAGTCTGCGGCTTATGCCGGCCAACTGCCATCAATGGACAAAAACTTCTTTTCTTTCTTTTTCCTTCACTTTTTTGTCCAATTTCTAACCCCTGGAGTTTGCCCCCCCACACACACACACACACACCCCACCCCCCAAAAAAATGACGAAAAAATATTTTTGCTCAAATTTGTGTCAGATGATGAAATTGGCCGACCTAAGCCCTGGGAGTTAGAAACACTCCAGCCACTGATGGTGACAATAGATTGAAATGAGAGAATTTGACGAAAAACTGAAGAAAATACATTTGTCAATTTTTTCTCAAACCACTCCTGTTGGCTGGCCAAAGCTCCAGGGGTTAGAAATTTGACCCAAACTTTTTCTCAAACCACTGCTGGTTGCATGTGTATACCCTGGGGGCTATTGAACAGACTGCAGAGAAATTTGTTGATTCCTCTGTTTTGCTGATATTTGGTGGCTCTATTTAGCTACAACCATCTTAATTATCAAAGCCCTATGCTAGGGAGAGTCTGTACACAGTCAGTTTTTGGTCAGTACTGCTCCCTAGTGGAGATTTAAGGAAGGACAGCTAGTGAATTGTACAGCTGTACAGTACAGCTCAGTTATCCTCAATGAGAGTATATTTTGGCGATTCATTAAGATGGCTTCTATTGACACATCTCAAACCACATCCGGGTTCAGTAAACTTCTTTCTAGTGAGATATTTGTTTTCCACTGTGTGAGGCAGCAACATGCAGCAACAGGCAGCAACAGGCAGCAATGTTACTCTCCTGTAATTAAACGGCAATCTGTCCTTTTTGTTCCAGTTCCAGTGATTGTGGAACATGACTGCATATCACTCTGTTATAAGCACTGCTGTTTACCAATATGACGACAACAACACTTAACACTGAATGACCTCTGACTGCAGCATTCAAACACTGTTTTTGTAGTAGCATAAAAGAGAGGATCTGCTCTTTATATGAACATGGGAAAGTATTTTGTACTTTGTTGTTAATTCACCTCACTGAGACGTGCTGTACATTTTGTACATAGAACTAGACATAGAACTAGACATACATAGATGCATATTTCTCAAGGTGAAACAGTGTAGTCCTTTAAAAAAATGTACCTGAAGCTTAAGTCACAAGACACAACAACAATGTGGTCTTGGAACCATGACTTAGACGTAAGAAACAATTTCAAGTGTTTTGGATTTATATTGTAATCCTGTCTATAACCATTTCTGTTTGTAGTGAATATAGTAATGTAGTGCTTATTCTGTTAATATTTGTATGGATTTTTACTATGTATACACAGCATACTTTTGAAGCTTGTGTGCAGGCATGCAACACATTCACAGACAGAATCAACTAGAACTCATACTGTATACACTTAAACGTACACATACTTATAAGGTTTATGAAGAAATAAATATTTAGCTGTGAGCAAAACCCAGTGGTATGAAAATTATCTTTCAACCCTCATGTTTCCACACCTTAAGAATTATTACCAGTTTTGTAGAAAGGAGCAAAAGACAGTAAGAACGACACCATGATAATATTATCAAATAAATAAAACCATGTTTCTCGGTTACCTCTTGCTAATAAACACTTTTTATCTCATTTTGTCTCAAGTGTTTTTCTAGATTATCATTCAGTTCACATAATGCACGCTCAGGACATAAAATGTAACCAGCACCTCTCTGTCCATACAAAGAATGAGTTTTGAATTCAAACGTCATAAGACCACATTTCCCAGCATTCACAGTGACGTTCCTCCTCGGCCAATAGGAAGTCTGTGATTAACAGGCGCAAAAAAACGCATTCTTAGTCCGCGTCTTCTCTACTAGCAGGTCTGGAGGTTTGAATGCGACGGTTTTCTTTGCAAATGACACCGTGTCGCTTTGACATTTTTGCAACAGACAGTGGGACAGACTTACTGCGACCTTCTGGAAGCTTGTCTTTGTTACTTTTGAGCGTTGTTAAGAGGCCACTTACTGAACTAAACTAGGACTGCTAGCTGGCCAGCTAACTCTCGCTAGCACAGCGTCTTCCAACAATGTCCATTCTTCCTCAAAATAATTTGAAGGAGCAGCTGGCGAGGCACAGCAATGCTGCTCAGAGCAGGTTGTCTCTGACCAAACCCAAGACCGGGTAAGTAAAAACCAGCGACCATTACCGATGTGAATACCAGATCATGTTTTTCTCTTAGCTATCCTGATAAACACTAGGACTTAGGTGTTTCACTGGCTTCATCCAACTGTTCGCAGGGGGACGTGTACGAGTTGTTATTGAGAAATGTTCCAAGCATTTTACAGCTTTATAGACACATACTCATTGATCGGGTCATGCAGGTCTGACTGCTGTTTACAAGGGACAGTGTGAAATGGGTTCTCAAAGTCATGGGCAGAGAATGATGGCCACTATGGATACTTGATTAAGGATATAACCTTGCAAATTTGTATTGTTATTCTACAGCATGACGTCCACTCTGTAAATAGACTTAAATGTAGTCTTGACATAACCCAGCAACTAAATGTACTCGTGTTGGTTTTCAGGGCATTTTCTTTCAAAAAGAAGTCCACCTCAGCTACAAGCAGAGTGGCGACCTCCAACAACGTAATTGGGTCAAATGTTTTGGCAAACAAGAACGTCAATGTCCCAAAGAGCACTTTGATGACTAAATCTCCTGTGACGTTTTCAAACAAGCCCGACAGACCTCAAAAATCCCAAATCAGCAACTTCTTCGCTATAAGTTCAGTAAGCAAGTCTGACATCAGTCCAGTCCAGTCTCCTGCAGCAGTGACTACGTCATCGCACTGTCAGACTATTGGTGGCAATGGCGGCGCTTCCACATACATCGATGAATCTCTTGGATTCTTGCTGGATGAATGGGATGATTTTGATGATTTTGAAACTCCTTCCAAAACCAAAAATGACTCATTTGAGAAGGAAATATCAGGGAAGAGTGACAAGTCAGTATTAAGTACAAGTGAAAGAAAAGCACAAGGGGGCACACATGATGTGGAAACAGAGACGCCAGAGCATCCAGCTGAAGGTTCACCAGAGCCTGGTTCCATTGAAGAGGCAAGTGAACAGGATGATTCTCCAGTTAAAACAAGAAGACGGCGGCTACCTGCTTATGTGCCTAAGTCTGTTCTGAGTGATAGTGAGGAGGACATTGATGCTGTTCCTGGACCTTGTGAAGAAAAAACAGGTAATATGCTTTGAGATTATTTTTAATATGAAGGGCAAACACATGAAAAGAAATAAATTACATGGGAAGGTGTTGTTTTTCCTTACAGACTATAACAAAAAATCAGTCAACCCAATTGTAAATCTTGATGACAACTCAGAGCCTGAAGACTGCCTTGATTACATTCCTCCTTCTCCAGTTCCTGAGGACATCTCTTGCTCCAAATCGTCATGTGTGACAGGGTGAGCCTTTTGAACGTCTGTGTTCTTCACATAAACTACTCATGCTTCATATTCACACAGCAGTCACTTGACTGTGAGACATTGTCTGCTGGTTAGAAGTGCTGATCTGGGCTGCTGATTTTTATAAAACCTAGTGTTTGGATCGATGGAGCATGTACCTTGAACTTGTTTTTTCACAGACCAATGTCAACTCGTGCTGAGAGCAGAGACAATCTGTTACAGTCAAAGGAAACTGTCATGACCAAACGTGACCAGTCAGATCATCACACAAAAGACCATACAAGTGGGTCAGATGGGTTTATTAAATTACTGGTTACATTTTTCATTTTTGCTCATTGTTTTTGCTTTTCTTTTGTCTCAGATGATCAGCTCATGTGTATAATGGAGTCCATTTGTGCTCTAGTTGATTCCATCCCTGAACATGAGCTAATAGGTCTGTCCTGTGGAGAGGAGCTTTTACTGAAACGGGCTCAAAGGTGTGTACAGAGCACTGGAGCTGAAAATAGCCAGGTTCTCTTTCTAGGACTTACTGGGTGAATGATCTGTCTTTTTCTCCCAGGAAAAGGATCCTTGCAACCGGTGGTGGTTCTTTATTGAAAATGCAGCAGCCGGACAGCACTGTGATCTCTGATCTGAGCTACAAAGAAAAATCCTCGAGCTGTGAGACTTCTAATGCTCTGACGTCCAGCAGCTTTGTGAGATCTCACATTCGGAGATCTTCAGTCATCACAGTGGACGATGACTCGGATCACTCTGACAGTATTATTACTGGAAAGCCCTTGGGCAGAAAGGACGCAGAGAAGACATATGTGGAAAATGAGAGTGTTTGTGATTCTCCCTCAACCCTCTTTAATTTCTCCAAAAAGACCAGCAAAGACTTGGACAGCTCAGATTGTTTCTTCTCGCCAAAGAAGACAGAGACTTGTGTGCCGAGTAACTTTAAGACTCCAGCAACAGCTGCAGCCACAGACCACATGGAGCCTGATGACTTCTACATCGACGACTTTGACATTGATGACTTTGATGAGTCAGATATTCCTGCTTACCTTGACACTCCGGGAGGTTCCTCAGTGGGACAGAACCCCACCTCTGTAAAAGAGGGAGGACCAAGAAAGTCCTCATGGGAGACGAAGGCAGCAACACCAAAGCCTGCACCCAAACCTTCAAAGATCTGCTCTCCTGGTAAGTCAGCATGAAATATCTGCTCCTCTTTTCATCACATATTTAATAGATTGTCAGAGCAGCAAATCTTTGACCGGACCATCTGAAAATTGAGCCGTGTTTGTCAGTGTTAGCTGCTGTGAGGCTAATTACGTTACATACATCTATTATGTACGCTAGAGTAAGTCAACCGTTGAAATAAAACCCCACCAGTGAAACATAAAATACAAAAAGAGTGGTGAGGTTTCATTAGAACTCATCGTTTTTTCCCTCACAGAGCCCACCTTCAGAAACCCTGCCCATGATCGCTTCAGAGGTTTGTCCTTCCCCCACTCAGAGGAGATGATGAAGATCTTTCACAAACGTTTTGGTCTTCACCAGTTCCGGTTCAATCAGCTGGAAGCGATCAATGCCACGATACTTGGAGAAGATGCCTTTGTATTGATGCCCACAGGTTTGTGTTGCCCACGCACCGCAGAAGCACACATGACGGTTATTTTAGAGTGGAAGAGATGATGCTCATAACTGTCGTCAACATGCAGGTGGGGGTAAAAGTCTGTGCTACCAGCTACCGGCCTGTGTGTCTCCAGGAGTCACTGTGGTTATTTCTCCTCTCAAATCCCTCATTGTAGATCAGATCCAGAAACTCACCACTCTGGATGTAAGTATGTTTGCTCCCTGTAATGTTAGTATTGTTAAGTCCTGTTTATGCTCCTGCGTTTAGCTTGCAGGGATCACGTAGGCCCTCGGCAGCAGTGAGCGTTTATACTTCTGTGGCTGTCTGTGTAGCTCCATGTTGAGTTTTGCTGCTGTGTTTCTTTTTTCCTGTTATTGTTTTTCTTTGTTGACATTGGAGTGATAGTGGTTCTATTTTCCTGCTCCCAGAGCAGGAAAAACTGCAAACTGACCAATCACATTTGTTGTAGTCTGCGGAGGTCCGCGTATCTGTGATGCATAGTAGTAACATTTCTGGAGAGATGTATGTAGGTACGCCAACAACTTGACACAGAAGCATAAATTGGGCTTGATGCGTTTGGTTTCTGATGTTTCTGATTGGTTGTTTGACATTCAGATCCCAGCGTCGAGTCTCTCTGGTGATAAAAGTGACAGCGAAGCAGCGAGGATTTACATGCAGCTTTCCAGGAAGGACCCCACCATTAAACTTCTCTATGTCACTCCAGAGAAGGTGAAATGTTGGTGAAATTCAGGATTGTAATGAAAACTCTTCCGTTACTGTTGCTAATTGCTGCTCTTTGTCCTTTGTTCCTCCTCCTCCCTAAGGTCAGTGCCAGTAACAGGCTGATCTGCACCCTGCAGAACCTGTATGAGCGAGGCCTTTTGGCAAAGTTTGTTATCGACGAGGCTCACTGTGTCAGTCAGGTGTGTTTGTCCACTTCATTCTCGGTCCATCAAGTGCTCGTCTCGGAACTGCCAATAATCCAATGACACATACTCTTTTCAGTGGGGCCACGATTTCCGACCTGACTACAAGAAGTTGAAGGAGCTCCGTCAGAAGTTCCCCAATGTACCAATGATGGCGCTGACAGCCACTGCCACCCCCCGTGTGCGGAAAGACATCATGAACCAGCTGAATATGACCCGTCCACAAGTGTATGTGCTCCGGACGCTTTCAAACTAGGTCCCACATTTGATATTTGTTGAAATCATCTTTTCATTCTTTACATGTCCAGGTTTACCATGAGCTTTAACAGAACAAACCTCAAATACTCTGTGCTGCCAAAGAAACCCAAGAAGGTCGACGAAGACTGCATCACATGGATCAAGAAGCACTACCCACGTAAATAGCTCCTCTTCCAGTCCAGCGACATGCAGTAATATTCACACTATTTGTTTAGCAACGCAGTATGTCCCAGCCCATCATGAACATCACATGTCACTGGTGTTTTTCTTTAATTTTTTAAAACTTTTTTCTTTCTTAAAAGTTATTAATCATATTGTGCGACACCATTCATTAATTTGCATGTTGCAGGTGACTCTGGTATTGTGTACTGCCTGTCCCGTAATGACTGCGATGCCATGGCTCAGAGTCTGCAGAGAGCAGGAATATTAGCTCTGGCCTATCACGCCGGCTTGAGCGACGGGGACAGAGAATACGTGCAGAGCAAGTGGATCAATCAGGACGGCTGCCAGGTGAGGCGTCCTTCTCTGGCTGATAACGGTGCTGCTGTTGTCACTAACGACCTGAAATGACTGGAGCTGTTTTGATGCCAGGTCATTTGTGCTACCATCGCTTTTGGCATGGGAATCGACAAGCCTGATGTGCGCTATGTGATTCACGCCAGTCTGCCTAAATCCGTCGAGGGTTATTACCAGGAGTCGGGAAGAGCTGGCAGAGACGGAGAGATATCTCACTGTATTCTCTTCTACTCCTACACCGATGTGCACCGCATCAAGAGGATTATCAGCAGTATGCCACAGTCTTCGTTCATTCACATACCAGAGCAGGGGTGTCAAAACCGGTCGTCGAGGGTTGCCTCCTGCTCCTACCTCACCTGTATCACAGTATTTTAAAACCGTTTTCGGTACATTGAATCATTGAGAAATACATGCGTCCTCTCAAATCCAGTGACTACACCATAGTACATATGCCAGGGCTGTATGTGGCGCTCTATTGCTGCCACAGAAATACACCAGACTTGTTCTGTTCGCGAATGATGTCTTCAAAGGAATGAATCTGAACGATTTGTTCGTTTTACAGTTCAGCTGAGTGAATCGCTGTTGTTCGCACATGCGGTGCTAAGGAGAGGTGGAGCTGTGACATCATCTGCTCAGGAAAGATTTGTATAGGTTGGACACCCACAGAAGAAACAATGTCGTCACATTTATTCACTCTGGGACCAGTTTCAACAATGATCATATTCAGGTTCCAAACAGTTGCTTCATGTGGATTAAAGGTTCAGACGAAACAAAAACTTAACTGATTGACCTAAAGTAATCTCCATGTGGGCGTGGCCTAAAACCTACAAGATAGGCGGCTCTGAGGACCTGTTTTGACACCTGTGTACGACGGTTATAAAATACACGTCAGTTGCAGTATTTGTGAATTGAAGTCTCTGTTGCGTCCCAGTGGACCGTGAAGGCGACCGAAACACGAAGGCAACTCACTACAACAATCTACACAGCATGGTGCATTTCTGTGAGAACCTGATGGAGTGCAGACGAATCCAGCTGCTGGCTTACTTTGGGGAGTTCAACTTCAACCGCTGCTTCTGCAAGGACCACCCTGACGTCAGCTGTGACAACTGTGCCAAACCGAATGTGGGTTTCTCATCACTCATTGTTGTGACAACAACAGCATGCAGTTTTTAACTGACACACCATACTTGAATGTGTGTAGCAATACAAGATCCGGAATGTCACCGAAGACGTGAAGAAGATCGTGAGCTTTGTCCAGGAAAAATGTGAGAAAGTTGGAGCAAGGGGTGGCCGGACGGCTCAACAAAACCGACTGACACTGAACATGCTGGTGGATATCTTCATCGGTACAGTACACGGCTGCATTCTGAGCCCTTTGACACCGTCGGTATCGCTGCTGATACATTAATGCTGGAATACGTTGGAGTACTGTAATCACATAACTATTTGCCACCTACCTGGTGTGAAGGAGCTAGGTGAAATAGAAAACATCAGTCCATTCCTGAAAGATGAGAAGTTGCACTTCACAGCCAAGTTGCTGTCATTACGGTAATGACTCACCAGCTTCTGGCAACAGAACGAATGGTATTACCGTAATAAACGTTAACAATATGGCCACTGGCTAGGAGAAGCGGAATGTCGATCAGTTCCTGTTGAGAGCAGCCATGTTGCTGTCATTACGATTAATATCATTCGCTCTTTTGCCAGAAGATGGCAAATCAAAACGGTAATGACAGCAACATGGCTAAAAAGTGCAGCTTCCCTACGTTGAGTAACCTTCTCCTCGCTCCTCCTTCACACCAGCTACGGGAACTTCTCAGCTTTCAGGATCTGTTAAACATTAAGTCACATAATTACGGTACTCCAGCGTGTGCTAGCGCATATGTAGCAGGGGGGTTAGCGTTGGTGTTAAAGTGTAACTGTAATCCAATGAGGCTGATGTGTGTAGACAAAGTGTCACATCTTCTGTGTTTGGTCTCGCAGGTTCTAAGTCTGCCAGGATCCAGACAGGAATGTTCGGAGTGGGAGGCGCGTACTCCAAGCATAATGCTGACCGACTTTTTAAGAAACTAGTCCTGGACAACATCCTGGTGGAGGATCTTTATATCACCAACAACGGTCAAGCTGTGGCTTATATCTCTGCTGGACCAAAGGCCATGAGCGTCCTCTCTGGACACATGCAGGTAACCTGTCCTCCACGGAGGATTTGGTCTTTGGCTTAAGACGACTCCCTCACTGGCACGTGTCCCGCTGCAGGTGGAGTTCTACGAGACAGAAAGCGCATCGAGCATCAGGAGGAATAAAGCCACCGTGGCCAAGAACATCTCTCAGAGAGACGAGAAGGTTCAGGAGTGTCTGAGGGAGCTGACAGACTTGTGCAAGCAGCTGGGCAAAGCTTTTGGCATCCACTACTACAACATCTTCTCACCTGCCACCTTGAAAACAATATCTGGTAACATCTGCAGCTGTTGCAAAAACATGTTCCCATGTTCTCATGTCAACGGCATCTAACTGTATGTTGTGAAACTCTTCGGGGATAGAGAAGCTTTCCTCTGACCCACAAGTGCTTCTGCAAATTGACGGTGTGACTGAAGACAAACTGGACAAGTACGGTGCAGAAGTCATCCAGGTCCTCCAGAAATACTCGGACTGGCAGCATCCTGGTAATGTTTGTTTTTCAACCTCCCACAGAACATTTCATTCTCTGTTGTATGGCTGAACGTGCATCATCTTCACAGTAGAGGAACCGACTGAGCACAACGCAGATGGGTGGATCGACATGAGCCGCAGACATCATGAGGACGACGAGGATGACACAGAGTCGTCCACCTACTTCCGTAATCAGTCCGCGCAGGGACAGAAGAGGAAGAAGGCGCCTTTCTTCAAGTATTCCAAGAAGAAAAGAGGATATGGCAACACAAGTTCCAACTCTCGAGGGTCTGTAGTGCACTCGCTTCACGTTTGATCCCACATTGTGATAAATGTCTTCAGTTGAAACCATGTTTTCTGTGTCTTTCTGTGTTTCTTGTGGATGTAGTCGGGGCTACAGCAGCAACAGATCCTCCTCTGCAGGTCGATGGTCCAGAGGTCCAGCAGGAGACTCAGTAGCAGGCAGAAGACCGGGCATCTTGACTGTCCCGACCCCGCAGAACAACCAGCGACCCTTCTTGAAGGCAACGTTTTCTCACTTAGGATAGACACTGTTCTTTAAAATATGTCTTATATGACAGTTAAGTATTTCTCACTGCTTTGTGTATTTATGACAAGTTTGTCCAATGTTGATTTTTCACTGTACAGTTATTTTAAAATTAAAGTTATTTTTGTCCCACTTTTTATTTATGCTCAATAATGCCAAGAGAAGGAAACATAAAACCACAACACATTTTCAATTTGATGTTTATTTCAAGTTTGAATAGTTTCATTTCATGGCACCAGTTTTACAAGGGACTATTGGAGAGGGAATATTTCATACGACCTTGTACAGAAGGTTACCTATGGTACAAACATGGGCTCGGAATGGAACAAGAACTGGATTTGGCACATGGATTCTATATATATTTATATATATGTAACATAATTAAACAGCGATCCCAGGACAACAACACGCCACCAGACGTGGATCTGCATTCATACATTTTTATGTGTAGAGTCTGTCACCAGGGGCAAGAAGCAGATCAGAGTTCTCAAACCTCATGCATCATCCATGTAAATAGGACAATAATTAGCCAATTGTACATTTCTTGACAAATTTTGTACCTCCTGTCACAAATAGAAACAAAAACAAAATGGATGTTTGAAAGACTTGATTGAAGAAAGATCTTGTATTGATAATTCAGACAAGTTGTTTGATCAGATATCAACACCTCCCACTTACAGTGGAGCTCAGTAGAACAGCAAATGTCAAAAAGATGAGCTGTTAAAAAAAATTCCCATGTTGAAGCAGTTTGCCCCAAACTACTTCTTCTAAATCTTTGTTCCATCTAAACAAACAAAGCAAAGATAATAGAAAATAAGTGACACAAATGTACAAAGGTTTGTTTGAGACACTGTCCAGCCCCTGATGAGGAAACCAGACACCTTCTGTGTCCCTCATATGAACTGTAGTGGACCATCACAGTCATCCAGCAGAAACCACAGAGCCAGTGCTGTGTCCGTCTGGCATGAAATAAATAAAATGTAAACAATGCAATGTAACGGTAAAGTCACCTTTGTGTCTGCAGACGAGTTCAGACAGATGCTACGGAGGCAGACGTTTCAGGCACAGGGAACGATGTGTCTCTCACAGCAGCAGAAAAACAGTAGAGCAAACATCCACAAAGGTTTTTCAAAAGAAACATCGTCAGCGGTCACATAATCAGGACGGATGACACAACAGCAATGTGGTGGTCTGCTTGAGACAGAAGGATATCGTTGACTTCTGTGACATTATTCCTGGTTGTGTAAGTTTGTGCTTTTGTAGATCTTCTCACTTATTGCTCCTTGAATTGTGGTGCCTTGTTGTCAACTGTTGCATGTTCAGAGAGATCGCTGATGCTACATAACGCTGAAAGATGTGCATCCTGTTAACGCCTGAACGGTCAGAATCACCTGCCAAAATAAATTAACAAGCCACAAGAAATAAATACTAGGGATGCACTGAATGTGAATGCCTGAGCCAAAAGAGAATTTCCCAATAAAAATATTTCAAATAGCTGATGACCCTTTGTCCCAGGTGACCGTCACCTTATGCACAGTCCACGAGTTGAATTACAGCCATTACAACCACAGATCAGTGCATCCTTAATAACTACGATAAATATGCACCTTGACTCAGCCATCCCCCTTTGCAAGTTAGAAAAATGTGCTTCATCTTTGCATCTGCTGTAAAGAACTGTGACGCTCTACAGCTGACTGGCTAAATGTCCCCGCCACCTCTCGTAACTCCACCACCAACGATGAGCTACAGGAGTGAATCCAGCCACAATGGCAAAGGGCACGCTACTGTGTGGTTAGGCCGATGCGCTAGAGAGCAAACTAAGAAGGCTGCACCATCGAGGAGCCAGCAGGTGCTGGTATGAGGACCTTGGGGTTAAGAGGTCAAAAATCAAAAACCTAAATCCTGCACAGCCTTGAGTGATGAGCTGCTGAGTGCCTTCAATTCCCACTTTGTTTCTTCCCTCCGACTTTGCTGCCTCTCTCTTTTTCACTTTTCCGTCCTGTTATGCCGTCTCTACTCTTCTCTGTCCGACCCTCCATCTTTTATCCCCTTGTTTCTATTCCTACAAACAGACACACTAACACACTCACTTACACCTGCACTCGGTACAGGTGGTGGACACACACTTTACAGAAAATGAATTTTACCCAGAATGCAGCATTTATTGCTGTAAAGAGTCTGACTGAAATGTATTTCGTATGCAGATACTCCGGAATCTGCTGTTCAAAGAACTTGCAAAAAAAGCACACAAGATGCCTCATTTCACAAACTGTTACCATTGAGTGGTTGTTACTTGATTCATCTGTGCATGATTTCTTGATTAATCATACATCAGAAAACAGTGACAAATGCACTGCAGAATTTACCCAGAGGGCATATTCAACATTTTTTAAATAATAATACAATGTAAATTTGACTTTTGACCAATCCCTTCAAAAATTCTGACATTTGAGCAGCAATTTTGCTCTGAATTTTCAGAGACATGACACAAAATCTCACATTAAAATGCTTTTCAGATTAAGATGAATTGTTTTGTTTTTTCAGGGCAAATCCTGGGTCTGTCAGGCCCATGGTCACTTCTCCTTCTCTTCAAGTAAAATAAGATACATGAGAGGTGAAAATATAATTCTGGATTATTTGGTATTTGTGATGGATCTACAGATTGGATTCTTTACAAATACACATGTGAAATCACTGTCAGTATTGTGTACACACTGCTGGTAGACTGGTGAGTGGTGCTTATCAGTGTTAAGTGGTTCTGGATATAAACCTTGTTTTTTTTGCCCCCTCTGCATTTCCATAAATGCTTCTGAGCTCACTTGAAAAGCAGCGCTAAAAAATGTATAATTTAATCTTCAATAACAAAATAACATTTCAGTTCTGTTAAAATATACATGGAAACTGTCAATATATTAAGAAACAAATTAATTTGTACAAAAAAGTACATCATTAATCTCATTCTAAGGATAATAATAATGATATTGTATGATACATCAACCTAAGAGCAAGGTTGAATCAAACAAAAAATAAATCATGAATTCTTCATAGAAAGAAATAATTGAAATTCATTGAATTTCAACTTGATGAAAAGATGCAAATCAACTGAATCGGGGAAATAATAGAGGAAGAGAACAAATGCACATTCAAAAGTACTTCATTATTAAATCCATCTATCTACTCTAATAGATCTAATCTATAGGTGCCAGTGATTCTCTGCTCGTCAACAATAACACTACTGTTTTTTGCCAATGAATACTTAGAAAACATTAGAAAAACACCTTTGATTTTCACCTGGTACTTTGTACACTATTGTATACTAAAGTGTTTCTGTGTCTTAAAACAATCCACAAAATTCAGAACTTTATCAACATCTCCTTGAAAAAAATAAAAGGCATTTGGTAATCACCCTGTCTGTTGTCTGCACTGAGTCAACGGTTCTCATTCATCCACAACAGCTTCAACTCTAATCTAATCTAACCCCCTCTGAAAGATTGAAATCAGCTTCCCCTACAGATTACTGTAATAACTAGTCTTCTGCAATAAATAATGAATGAAAGTGACGTTCATCTGCTATAAAATAATCTCTGGTTCCTGTAAAGGAACTACTGAAAATTTCTCAGTTCTTTTTTTCTTTTTTATCCAGTTATGTTATTTGGGGGGGAAAATGTGAAAAAAATGTGAAAAAAAAGACAAAAAGAAGCTAAACGAGAAGGGTGGGAGGGGTTTGTAACGGAAAGTGGAGGGGAAGAGAGATCCTGGTCCGAGCTGTGTCTGCAGGAGGATGATGGGAGAGCAGGGTTCATGGGTGTTGGGACGTGGCCGCCCTCCATCACTGCGGAGTCCTAACCGTCTTCTCAGACCCCCGAACGGGTTCTACGAACTCTACGACCTCACTTGTTAATGAGCAACCCGCCCACCCAGCGGAGCTTGCAGGCAAACCACCGCCTGAGGGGACAAAAGTATTCGTAATGGAATTGCTCAAATTCGGGGGTCTGGCGGATGTCACGTAAAAATGCAACGTCAAGGTCTGACTCGGTGAGGATGATGAGGAGGAGGAGCAAGACAAAGAGGAGTCCAATGGTCACAAGGAGCAAACGGAGGACACTTAAGACAAACTTATTCACCTGTTCCACTTCGCTGAGTGCTGACTCTCCCCCCGCACCCTCTGGTGCAGATCTACTGTCCGCACCAAAATCCCCCCGCTCCCCATGCGTTGGGGTACCCGCCTCTGACTCCTTCTCCTCCTCAATGCTGCAGGGGGCCCCGTTGACCTGGCGCGAGGCGGCCAGCTCCATGCTGTGCTCGGCCACCGGGGTGGGCAGGACGCTGTCCGAAGGGCTGTAGGCCTCGTCCGAGATCACCGCCGTCCCCTCACTGGCGTCTGTGGCCTGGCTCCGGGAGCGTGGGATGAAGGAGTCCCCGTGGGACACTGAACGCACCGGTGTAGAGTGGGCACTGTCGCGCAGAGACTCCAGACCTTCAGGGGTGTACAGAAACAGACAAAGATAAACATGACACACAAATCTTACCTCTCAGAAATGGACACTGACATGTTGTTCATACGAGTGAG
>CAAKHB010008376.1:0-10693 GCA_901007665.1 Aeoliscus strigatus
GGGGGAGAGAGAGCGAGAGACGGGGAGAGAGGGGGGAGAGAGGGGGGAGACAGGGTGAGACAGACAGAGGTCACCGTGTCACATTCAATGATCAGATGAAGGTCTGACTGGATTTCGACAACACAACTAACAGGACCCTGAAAAACAGGACAGGCAGCAGTCGATCCTCCTGGGATCAGGGAAAGAAGAGGATGACAGCAGACTGGGGAGTCGTTCCTGCTGTCCAGGAAAATTAGGACTAAACCAGAAAGGGGAATTTGAGCTCATGCTCCATAGTGTCCCCGTGGGTCACGGCGATGGTGGACGAGGCCTCTGGCAGATGGCAACAAATGTCAGAAAGGAGCAGAGAACACTTATTCTGTGTCAAAGAAGGTCAAAGGTCAAAGAGTCTGTGCTCTCAAGCCAAGGGCATGTTTAGAATCTAAAAGCTAGCAGTGGTGACACCAAGAAAATGACCTGATGAGGATCCGAAGAGGATGGAAACCACCCAGAGCCACAAGGGAAATCAACTGATGCTGGAACCATGGAGGCTGCCTGACCTGAAGACCTGCCGCCTCGTCTTCGAGTGGCGACTCCGTCTGTGAGTGCTGCACCTCGTTGGTTGAGATCTGTACCTAGTCTGGGAAAAGGTAGTCGGCGCACTACACTGGAAGTCAGGCAGGGGGCAGCGTCACATCACCACGTTCATATTCTGACAACGTGACAAAGCTCTCCAAACCAGCAGGGGGCAGCACATGACTCATGTGTGTCGGTATGTAATCCGTGTGCTAAAGAATGATCTGTTCAACTAAACAACAAAATAAACTAAGCTTATTCGCCACCACCATCTGTCAACATCTGAATATCTACAGCCACATCTGTATTTTGAGAAGTCACATTTCCATTAAGAGGGAAATCTACATTTGTGACGAAAATCATATAATATTTAACGTCTGTTGCACTGCAGACATTAAAAAAACACGAGTGTGAAAGTGTGGTTTCCATCAGTCACTGGAGAAGGACGTTGTTCTTCATTCTTCATCGTCCTGCAGCTCTGTTGTGTCTGACGACAGGTTCCATCAGAAGGGGACTGAACATGGATCTTGTCAATAGTCACAAATCCCTGTAACACTGAAACACATTTCTAATTTTCGCAGCTGTGACGGCGTATCATCCAACCAAAGCTAGCACCTCTTTGGTTTGGAATTTTTAAGTGCCAGGGAGTGATTTCAGACCGATTCTAAAACTCAGTTTGATTTATACTTAAATAACCACAAAGCCACAATACACAACCCTCTGACCTTTGACCCTCAAACAGGAGAAACTGACAAAAACCCCTTTGAAGAGGGAAAAAGACAGAAGAGAGGGCGTGTCTCCCTGGGACGGACAGGCCAGCCGGAGATGTTCTGAGTTAACATGCAATGTTAACTAATATTACTAAGTAGAGATGAAAGTGTCTCCGTCATCATGCTCACGAGTTTGTGTAGTTACATATGATCTAATAGATTTAGTCAGATTCCTGTTTACACCCGTCAACACTGAATGTTTGTATTATTTCATTTATGTCTGCTGTTTTTGACTTTACTGCCGTAAATGTGTTCAGTTTATGAATGTGTCTTATCTTATCTTATCTTAAAAGTGTCAAAAGGATGGAGATCATCCTTATTAGTGACCGGGGGGGGGTTCCTGAAGAAGCAGCGTCCTGACCTACGAATATTTGGCCGCAAACTGACACATGAGGTGACCCGATACGTCTTTCCCCAGTCATTAATTCCTCATCAGAGCCTCAAAAAGGAACGACAACGACGCAGTGATTAGCTGTGCTATTAATGAGCCAACACACACACACAGACACACACACACAGAGAGGAATATTCTCTATCACAGTGAGAAGCAGCTCCCAGAGGCCTTCGCTTCAATCTGGCCTGACCCAGGAAATATGACCCATTTGGAGGGGAGATGGAGGAGAGTGGAGGGGGAATGAGCTCGAAGCATTTGTGTGACTAAATGTGTCGACCAGGAATCGAGAGGGAGGAGAAAATAGAGGTTAAAGTGATGCAGCTCTATTTTCTACCTTTTTTTTCGCCTGCGGCTCAATCAGCACCCGCTGGCTGAGCCCTTCTGCTGTGATGGGTGCGCCAACAGGACATACGGTTGAAAACTGGTACTGACCCACGGCACCGGCTTCTTTCCATGTACAACTGATGGTGCTGGTGAAAGCACAAACGGCAGACTGACGGAGACACTCTAATTACCCAGAGGACTGGTGGTTCTGACCTTCCTCACTTCCCTCCCGTCTTTAGTCTAATTTATGCTTCTGTGTCAAATCCACGCCGTACCTGCACATAATTGTAACTGCACACTGGGGAGAGTTTTCTTTGTTCATCCAGTGTCAACACAAATCATGATGAAAACATCTGGATCCAGGTGGTCTGGATATAAATCCAGACACTGGTTCTCAAAAGTTAAGTATGAGGGCGACGAGCAAACGAAGGCCGACCATGTGACAGAAACAAACAGCAGCAGGAAACAGGTTCCTGTTTCATGAGAAGGGCTCATGACTAATACTGTAGTATTTGATAGCACAGACAAAGACATGTGACCTACATCTACTGTATGTCAATCCCATTTAAACCCACCAGTCATGTCAAGGTGTCTAGTATTGATGTACGCGTTTGTAATTAATCAACTTTGTGCTCATTGTGGTCATAGAACTCACAAATGTCACCAGCAACAGTAGTGACCGGCTAACTGGCTCACTGGATCACTGATGACCCATTTTGAAGGTTTGACCGATCTTCTCTGGGCTCAACCACTCCTACAAAGTCATGCAGCTGTCAATGGATGAGAAAACGACCCTGTCCTACTGCCGACACGGATGGAGACAGTTGATCAAAGAAAAACCAGCTCGTCCAGTGGATACATGGACCACATGGAGACATAACGTGGATCGCACACCCCCCTCCCGGAGCCATGGTAGGGTCAGGGACCCAGGGTTCTCATCGGCCTCAAGATGTCAACTTCATCCATGACAACCTCTTTCACTCATGATTGAGATGACAAAAAGAGGATATGTGATCTCTGGAACATGAGGCAGAACCACCTGATTGATCTCCCATTTACAACCCCGAATGCCCTTGAATGGGATGAAGTTAACGTGGAGTTTCTCTCTCCCTCTGAGGTTCTGTGCCAGGAGAGAAGCTGCTGGTCCACTGGAAAGACAATAAGATCACACAGTGGCAACAAACAAGGAGGAGAAACACACGGAGACTGTGTCAAGGATCTATGTGCCTTTGACAACGTCCAACAACCAAACTGCTTCAGTCAATACAGAGAGCACATGGCTGGTGTAGACCTTCAAGACCTTCAGGTTTTCACGATAAGACGTGGTGGTGGCCCATCGCATGGTCTCTCAACCGTGCTCTTGTCAATGGCCTGATCTTTTCCAGAGTTATCAGAGGGACCTTCGACCTGATCACCCACAGACTCACAGTCTCTTCGGCAAAGGTTGGGAATGACACCACTGAGCCAAGGAAGGAGATCTCTACTGGTCGCTACAGTTGTACAGAAGGTCAGACACAGCGTCCCACCGGCCAATCAACACGACGCACCGGTTCCAAAGACTATGCACTACCTGTGCACGTGAGAAAGGCAAAGGACCACTGCTTCAAGAAGTACTATGGAGTACAGAGGACTGAAACAGTCAATAGACAGGAGAAGTTGTACAATGGACACATGTAGTCAGACACACACACACACACACACACCCCGAAATCAGACAGTGGTCATTATTCTCACCAATGGTTTGACAGGTTCGTACACACACCGTCCGTCTCAAGATCTCGTACACCTGATAAAAATACGACACTGTTAAAATGGAGCTTTGATTCAAACAACTTAAAAGTAGAAATGTTTGAATGAAAACGTACAATTCGACCTCTGGTGGCGTTGTCGAAGAACGTGTCCTTAGACGCGATGTTGTACCTGACACAACACAAAAACAATGAATAAAAGCATGATAGGGCACATGTGTGATGTGACAGGCGTGCGTCCGTCTCACAGGTGCAGTTTGTCCCTGGAGAAGCAGTGCGACAGGTATTTGGTGGCTCCGTGGTCCTGCTGCGGTACTTTGGGCTGGAACGGCTGGTTGAGTTTCCGCCACAATGAGCTCATGCTGGTACTGAAAGTACCTTCTTCTTTTAGCTCATAACTCTGCAGGAACAGCACAGGATGTGATTAGAACTGGAAACTCATGCACTTAGAAGCCAATCCCAAATACTTTGCTTTAAAAGTAATACCTGTTCAAAAATGCACAGCAGTGTAGTCGTTCTGTACGGGTACTGTCGGCCTAATTGATCCAAAACCTTTAATCCTTTATAGGGCAGTAAACCATATTTGACCACTTCCATCTCTCTCTCTTGCTCTATATATTGACCTTATGTATTTCCTTAAGATAGTTATGTTAGTATATACTTTACACATGTGAACATTTATGAACAGATTTTTCAAGAAAATGTTTTACCCAAAACTGTGAAAAAGGGGGTTTGGAATTTTTAATTTCCAAGTATTTCAATAAATAACAGTTAAGCCTGGTTTATGCTTCTGCCTTGGAGTGACACACAGTCTACGTTGTAGACCGACTCTACTCAGCCTCCTACCACCACGCCACCATGAGCGTTTCTACCCCACAACAAACTTTTTGCTCCAAAATCTCCTTTAGGACGATCGTATTTCTCAGCAAACACAAAAGTGACGCTCTGAGCTGTGAAAGTCCTGATGCAAACAGTCCAATGAGCTGTTTCTGATTGTGTCATGGTGTATGGTCACATTTCTGGAGAGGGGACATCAAGCTACGGTGTGTGACGCATGGTAGGACGTAGGGTACGACGTAGGGTATGATGCAGGATAGGACGTAGGGCAGGACAGAGGGTAGGACATAGCGTAGGATGTAGCGGAGGGTACAATGTAGGGTATGACGTAGGGTACGACGTAGGGTACGACGTAGGGTACGACGTAGGGTACGACGTAGGGTACGACGTAGACTACAATGTAGGGTACGACGTAGCGTAGGACGCAGGGTACAAGGTCGGGTAGGACGTCGGGTAGGACGTAGAGTAGGACGTAGAGTAGGACGTAGGGTACAAGGTAGGGTAGGACGTAGGTTACGACGTAGAGGTACGATGTAGGGTAGGACGTAGAGTAGGACGTAGGGTACAAGGTAGGGCAGGACGTAGAGTAGGACGTAGGGTACAAGGTAGGGTAGGACGTAGAGTAGGACGTAGGGTACAAGGTAGGGTAGGACGTAGGTTACGACGTAGAGTAGGACGTAGAGTACAAGGTAGGGTAGGACGTAGAGTAGGACGTAGGTTACGACGTAGAGTAGGACGTAGGGTACAAGGTAGGGTAGGACGTAGGTTACGACGTAGAGTAGGACGTAGGGTACAAGGTAGGGTAGGACGTAGGGTACAGTGCAGGGGTAATGCTGTGGTCCATTGCCGACAGTATCCCCATATTGCTGAACATGCTGAACCACAGACGTCTCACGCAGTCACCTGAAAAGTAAATCTTACCGTCTTGGTGGGAACTTTAATCTTGAGGAACTCCGCCTCTCTGCACAGCACTGGCCAGGGTGCATGAAGACGGGTAAAACTGGGGCCGTGAGCCTTAAACTGAGAAAAGCACATAAACAAAGTGAACCATTAAAAATACGAATGTACTTTTCTTTACCTCAGAGAATTTATGGGGGAAAAGTGTTTCAGGTTGAAATAAGAACAGACTGCATCTTCTGTGCATCAGAAAATTACGACTGTTAAGAATGTAACAGCACCATCTGTGCTATGGCCTCAAAGGAAATGAAGAAGGCAAATTACTTCTCTTGACCCATCAGGTGACCATAACACACACTGTTACACACACGCTGAAGATTGTATACTGGTTTTCTTGGTGCTGTGTATCCTCTTCTGATTGGTCAGTCGTCTCTTAACAGAGCAAACTAAAGAAATGCTAACACGCTAACTATCCATGTCTCATCCGACAACTTCGTATTCGTAGAGGTGATGATCAGAGATCAAAAGATGAAAAATTAGATTCAGTCCAACGTCCTCACGCGGTGACAGCGGTGTCCCGTCAGAGCTCAGGAGCCGTGGCGCCTCTGTTCATGGAAATAAGTAAGTACCTTTGTTGAATAAAACATGAGCCTTGTTGCATTTCATTATGTCGAAGTGCTCTCATTCTTTCAGTCACCATGCTTGTGACCATTAGCAAATGTAAATCAACTTAAATTCAGACTTGCACACATTGGTTCATGCTAAGGAAGTTAGCATAAACTTCTCCTGTACAACACTATTGGACAATCCAACATCCTGGTAATGTCCCGTCTGCTGTTGGTCAGGAGACACTGGTTTGGACTGAGCCCACTAAACCTTTTTCAACCAGAAGAACGTCGTACATGGCAACTTGGTCTGCACGTTCGCGGTGTCAAAGAACCATCAAAAAGGGCTCTTCGTTCTTTGTCCTCCTTCAGAACCAACTAAACCTGATCCAAAGAGACGATGGGCTGAATTTCAGCAAAGTCAAAGTCAGCAAACGTGTTTCTCCTGGCCAGCGCCGCTGCTAGATAACCGACAAGCAAGAGACAAGCGGTTGTGCTGCTTCTACGGTACATTGTGTTCAGATACGTGTGTGTGTATCGCTGGAATTTAGTTGCTAGAGTCTACATTTTGGTGAATTATTTGGAATATTAACCGGATTCTCTTGTGTGTCCAGTGTGCGTGATCTGCTCTGTGGAATCGGACTCATTGAATCGTCTCAGTGACAGAACACAGAGCTGGAAACACATTCTGGTGCACTTTTTAAAAAAGAAATGAAAAGACTAGAAGAACATTAATTTATTCATCTTCTTCCGATCTGACATATTATTTCATGACGTCAGAGGAAGCAGATCTTCCTCTGGAGGACTAGGACTGGGGGAAGGGGGGCACGATTCTGAGTTTGAGGGGTTGTGGGGGGCACCCGTGTTTTATTTTATTAAAATATGAACACTATTGCTGATCCCTGATGATGAAATCCATATTTTCAAATATTTCCACCATGATTATTTTATTGATTGTGGTCATTTTCCCATTCCCCCCATTTTTTTGGTCCCCCCTCCTTCACACGATGGACTCAAATGGCGGTGGTTGCGGCACTGCTCCTGGCGGTCGCATCCTGGGCTGCAACGACGCCAGTCTTTTCCCACTCTGACTAATACTGATCATTTATCAGGGTGATTATAATGGTGATTTCACCCACCACCAGAATCTGGCTCCGTGTGTGAGAGAACTGTTCATGAAGTTCAACACTGTGGTAAGGTTCAAAGAAACTAAACCGTGTCATGTAGCTGCTGCTGGAACAGATTTCACTAGTGATAACATGACAAACACGTGTGAAATATCGATTCACCACATCGGTGATTGTATGTCGGAAACGACAGGTGGATTGAAAACACTGAATTCTGTTTTCAGTCTCCTTTGCTGATGTAGCACAAAGAAATAAGTTTACCCATCAATGACATATTTCTTTTTTTTTCTGAAAAAGACCAATTAGAATTGATTCTTTCCACTGCAGAATGTTTTTGCCCGTCTTATGGCAGATTGAGTTCCCTTGGTGTCAGACTGTTTTATTTTACAGAGAAGAAGCTGCTCTATGTGTATATACAGTACAAGAATAATAGCTATAAGTGTTTCATGGGATGTTTCCCCCCGCACACACACACACACACACGCACCAAACTTCAAATGTCTAAGACTCCCCCGACCAGATTCTGTCTTCTTCGTAACAACAGGCACCAGGACCATCTGTCCCCTTTCTATTTCAACTCGCTCCAAACCCAGGAACCAGGAACTTCACAATGTGCTGCACCTCACTGAAGCCAGTCGCTCGTCGTCTCACAACCTCAACACACTGCTGCTCTTACAATTCATTCATCCGTCGGTCGTCATAGGCGTCTGATCCCAACTGTCAGTGGGTGATGTCACAGCCACGGCTGCATGAAACCGTTTGCTCCACAGACACATGAACAATGGAAGACCTGGAGGAGAACTTAGTGATCAATCACTGCAGACGTCACATTTTGGTGTCAGCTCAGATCACTGGAACCCCACCAGAGAAGGAAGCAAAAAAAGTTCCAGGTACCAGGTTCTGTCCCTGATGGAGACGCAAAAAAAGAGTTGAGTGTTGCTGTGTATGAACCGTGTGGTGGAAAGGGGCAGACCTGGCATGTGACACCAGCCCCACAAAATTATTTTAGAATAGAGACAAGGTGATGAGTGGACTCTCCAAAGAAATGTAAGTTAACCTTAGTTTGTATATAGTTTGAATCATTTTCATGTGTCATCTTACATAGGTCATGACCTGTGTGCAAACCCCACACAGAACCCCACCGCCCCCCAGACCACGAACCCAACCAGGGACCTTAGCCACAGTGCTAACCACTGCACTGTCAGGTCGCAAAAATTGATTGCAATCAACCCCCCCCCCGCGTAGCACTGAGCCAGTTTGGCCGCCAGCACACTGACTGTTCTTTTATAAAAGATGGATGCAGCCTCTGTCACTTGTTCAGAAAGCGGCGCCTGCAACTCTTTTCTTCACTGGTTTAGTTGTTGCAGCCTGTTCCTGACACATTGGGTGTCATCCTTTTCCTCATCATCATCATCCTCATCAGCAGCATCACTATCTCCACCAGACAGGCATGTTATATGTAAGGAATCATTGTCATGCTCTCCTAATGAGTCATGTGTCCCATGCCCACGCTGTAATTATGACCAAGAGGCAACGTGCTAATTAGAGGTTAAAAAAGAAAAAAAAAAGAAACACCAGCAGAGAAGAATGTGATGGGTTTGAAAATCAAATGACGAGCTGTTCTTCTGAGCAACGGTGGAAACTCTGCTTCCCCAGCACATGAAGCCACATGACGGAGCCCAGTGGGAGTGGAAGCAGGAATGAAAGAGAGCGATGGGCGGCCAGGTAACCTTACCCTCCTCAGACCCCCATCGGCTGCTGAAGTGGAGGCAGGGGGGGAAAAGGTGCCACTGCGAATGATGGAAACCTGAACCGATTGGCTATCTGGACTCCTTCTCTCCCACAGCCGTTCTCATGTACAGTTTGAGACTGCAGCAGCTCCACACAGACCCACGACGCATTCAACTGTCTCCTCTTATGTTTCATCATCCGCTCTCACGCTCACATCCGCACTCACTCCTGCGAACGTGAAACTTAAAGCGGAAAGTGGAAAAAATAACTCCTCTAGAGACACTAAGACACAATGAGGTATTGTGACAAAGTATTTTTACTTGGTCACTGAACGTTTTTAATTTTTGAATGTATTATTTATTAGTGGTGTGACATTCTGTCGATCCGTATCGAGAAGCTTGCTAATGCTTCCAGCTTTGTCGTGTGTGTCGAGACAAACTGTAGTGTTTGTTTGTTTTTGGACGTACTGCGTCATACACTGAAGCAACCAGACAAGTTTCACGATGTACACTTACATTTCTTACCTTTGCTTGGTCACAATGCTAGAAATCCAGATGCACCTAAATAAGTTACAGCAAATTTTATTTGGGTGGGTCTAGAAAGGCGTTGTTACCTCGTTGCTACATGTAAATAAAGAAGATGGCTGCTGCTCTAGGCTCTCATCTGTCACTCTGAATGTGTTTATCCTGCCCCTCAGATTGAGCCCAGAACAAACCTCTTATTGTAGGTCTGTTACTCTGTCCTCCTCTGCTGATGATTCACCATTTTAGAGTGAAAACACAGAGAAGTCGCTGCATGTGCAGTGATGTGTCTGTTCATGGCAAATGACCTCATTTAACCTGGTCAATGTCCACCAGGGAGAACCTTTCCTTTCACCTTTGCTGGGAGTTCCTGTCACGTCCCATTCATCTCTCATCTCATTCATCTATTATATATCCATCCATCCATCCATCCATCCATCTATTATATATCCATCCATCCATCCATCTATCTATTATATATCCATCCATCCATCTATCTATCTATTATATATCCATCCATACATACATCCATCCATCTATCTATTATATATCCATCCATCATCCATCCATCCATCCATCTATCTATTATATATCCATCCATCCATCCATCTATCTATTATATATCCATCCATCCATCCATCTATCTATTATATATCCATCCATCCATCCATCCATCCATCTATCTATTATATATCCATCCATCCATCCATCCATCCATCTATCTATTATATATCCATCCATCCATCCATCTATCTATCATATATCCATCCATCATCCATCCATCCATCCATCTATCATCCATCTATCTATTATATATCCATCCATCCATCCATCCATCCATCCATCCATCTATCTATTATATATCCATACATACATCCATCTATCTATTATATATCCATCCATCCATCCATCCATCTATTATATATCCATCCATCCATCCATCTATCTATTATATATCCATCCATCATCCATCCATCCATCCATCTATCTATTATATATCCATCCATCCATCCATCATCCATCCATCTATCATCCATCTATCTATTATATATCCATCCATCCATCCATCCATCCATCCATCCATCTATCTATTATATATCCATACATACATCCATCTATCTATCTATCTATCCATCTATCTATCGATCTATTAAATTAATTGACGTTTAGTTGTGTGACATTCC
>CAAKHB010008378.1:16493-27643 GCA_901007665.1 Aeoliscus strigatus
GGGGGGGGGCAGCACGTGAAATGAACCAAATGAAGTGAAAGATGTGTGAGCGGCTCATTAAAATTAAAACTCTCATTAAAGCTAATTGCCGGTTTAAAGAATGTGGAGAATGTGTCCGGCTCATTGCGCCACACCCATACCCCCCCCCCACACCATCCGCCAGTCGAAGCAGGCAGGTGGAAGAACGTCCGTTGTTTTTGAGTTCTGTCGTTTTACACTGTAAAACATCATCAACCGCTCATCCATCCTGAAGACGAGAATGAGGGAAAACTGCCCCCCTCACCCTCCTCGTCACCACATTGGCCCCCAGCAGCTGTCACGCATGTCAGGGTTTGACACCGCCCCCCAACCTTGGCTGGTTCTGAGCAGCTCGCCATCAGCCACAGCGGACCACTGTCCCTCCGATCTTTCCATCGCCACTGGTTAGAGGTCAGAGGTCAGAGGTCGCCTCCGCCGCCCCCCGGCGTCAGCTGCTCCACCCGGCACTTATTATTTTCAGTTGAGCACACACACACACGCACACCTGAGGCTGAATGTTGGCGGTGGTGAACGCGGGCTCCAACTGGTTTCGGCGAGTCGGGAACAAACCGGGGGTCACGTTTCACCGAACGGCATCGTCGACGGGCCGATGGGTCATGGGAGGTCAGAGCCATCTTCAAATCACCGTCGTCCCAAAAAAAAACTGAACTGGGACCTGGGACCGCAGGGTGGACAAACTGAAACTGACTGATGATGTCAGGACAATACACCGTTATCAGGGGTCAGGGGTCAACTCCTGACGTGAGCAGTCTGGTCACCTGATTTCCTGCCGGGGTGGTTCCTGCAGCTGCTAGGGGGCGACGTTGTATCCAGACAACCTACAAAGTGACTGCAGGTTTTCTGCAGAGACGACGTTTTCCACCAGCAGAGGGCAGAGGACACAAACATGCTCTGGGGGGGTTTGGGGTGCGTTCCGTTTCCAGCGGGGGACGTCGGAGAAAAGCCAGCTGTTGGTTAACAAGTCGTTCTTGTTGCGGTTGTAAAAACACGTCGTGGTTCCACGTCCAGTCACAGCATCAGACAGGTGACGACCTGGAAATGATTTGTTCCCACGAAAAGAAGTGAAGGTGTTTGTGTGTAAAATCTGTGCGACAACGATTTGTCATCATCTCCGGGTCCATTACGAAAAGAAAAATAAGAATAAGATCAAACACGGAGACAGACATGACATAAAAGACCCCCAGTGTTTCCACAGAGGTCATAGACACGTTCAACCCCCTCCCAGTGAAATTGTACATAAGATTACATCAAAGAGCCTGAAAGGTCCTGACCCCAGATCTACAGAACAGAACGCTGGAGCTGCACCAGAGGTCACTGAAACACAATTCTCATTTAAAACAAAAAAACTGAAGCTGCTGGAGAATGAACACACACACACACACGCACACGCACACGCACACGCACACACACACACACACACACACACACACACACACACACACACACACACACACACAGGTGTAATAGGCTCACAGCAATATAAACGTGTGTGTTTTGGGAATTTAATTACTTGTCGAGGTGTAAGAATGTAGGATTTATAACGAGCGTTTGCTCCGTTTACCTCGTCCCTTAATTGGTCGATTACTCAACGGCTGAGTCAACATGACACAGCATCATTGGCGTGCACGTTTGACTCATTAGTTTGATGAACCGATTCGATCTGGAATCTCAGGAGATGCTGTTTTCTGTGTTTCAAAGGTCAGAGAGCGGCAGTGTCACTTCCTCCCTTTCAAAATAAAACTGCACACGTTCATTATGCACAGAAGCAAAGGACATCACCATCACATACCACCATCACCATCACATACCACCATCACCATCACATACCGCCATCACCATCACATACCGCCATCACCATCACATACCACCATCACCATCACATACCACCATCACATACCACCATCACATACCGCCATCACCATCACATACATCACCATCACATACCACCATCACCATCACATACCACCATCACCATCACATACCACCATCACCATCACATACCGCCATCACCATCACATACCACCATCACATACCACCATCAACATCACATACCACCATCACCATCACATACCACCATCACCATCACATACCACCATCACATACCGCCATCACCATCACATACCACCATCACCATCACATACCACCATCACCATCACATACCACCATCACATACCACCATCACATACCGCCATCACCATCACATACCGCCATCACCATCACATACCACCATCACATACCACCATCAACATCACATACCACCATCACCATCACATACCGCCATCACCATCACCATCACATACCACCATCACCATCACATACCACTGTCACAGACAGGCAGACACATTGTCCTGTTAAACCTCCACTAACTATGCTCCCCCCCCCCCCTTTTTTTTCTTCACAGTGCTTCTTCTCTTGTGAGATGGATGACGGCGACGGCGGGCAGCAGCAGCAGCAGCAGTGAGGGTGGAGGAGGTGGCAGCTTCGATTAAATGTGAAATGATGAAGAGGGTGACGATGGAGCAGCGGGGACGTCTCACCTGTCATGGCCCCAGCTGCCCCCGCTGCCCCCGCTGCCGTCCCCACAAACGGCAGGAGGAGCAGACAGGCTGATTCATGGCCCCGCTGGCAGGAGACTCTCAAAACAATTTGAGGATAAAATATGGTCGTTGTGAAATCCCCCATCACGCTCTGCTGCCGGTTTAACGTCTGACACCACATTTGTCCTCCTGGTTAAACTCTGCTGCACCCGCTGACCACATCCTCCATGTCTCTCTGAGACCATATCCATCAGAACCTGCAGAGATAATCAACACATGCTGGAGAAACGTCCTCACCTGACATCATTCATTCATTCATTCATTCATTCATTCATACAACAAATCAGCTCATGAAGAAGAGAAACGATCAGCTGCTGCTGGAAACTGTTGGAAATAACTTGGAGTGAAACCGTCTGCAGAGTGAAGAAACTACCGAGGATGTAAACGGATGTTACCATAGCAACTGTCCTGAAATGAAGGAATCCGGTAACAACGCGTTGACTGCGAGAACACGTTCACACACTAATGAACTGAATACGTCAGGAAGTGATGATGCAAAGGAGGAGGTCATATGATGTCCAGCTGCTCGCCCACTGAGAGAGGGAGAGAAAGAAACAGAGAGAAAGAGAGAGAGAGAAAGAGAGAGAGAAAGAGAGAGAGAGAAAGAGAAAGAAAGAAAGAGAGAAAGATAGAAAGAAAGAGAGAGAGACAAAGAGAGAGAGAGAAAGAGAAAGAAAGAGAGAGAAAGAAAGAAAGAGAGAGAGAGAGAGAGGGAGAGAGAGAGACAAAGAGAGAGAGAGAAAGAGAGAGAGGGAGAGACAGAGACGGGGACAGAGAGATAGAGAGAGAGAGAGAGAGAGAGATTCTTCTCCATGTCAGCAAACGCATCAAAAGCTGCCAAAAGGCAAAAAGAGCAGAGGGACATGTGTCAGTACATCAGTACATCCTGTGGGTTCCAGTGTCTCACAGCCGGAGCAGCATTCAGTCACATGTCACGTGGCTCTGTCGGCGGGGTTCATCTCTCAGACGTTTGACACGATGACGAGTCAGTGACGAGTCAGACGTTTGATTGTGACGTTGAATTAACTTTACCCGGTTTTATCAAATCATGTTTAATTCACAAATGTTTCACTGTTTTTTTAAATCAATGTATATGTTTCAGATTCGGCTCCTTAGCCTGGGTCACAATAGCATGCTAGCATCAACAAACACGTCCTCCAGAGCCCCCAGTTGGTGGAGATCAGGGGGCTCCAGAGCAGCATGAGCTGCCAGCGCAGGGTAGGCTGCTTTGGTAGGAAGAGGAGCAGAACCAAGAGGACGCTCGTGACACAGCAGCTAGCAGCAGAACTAAGGTGTAATGACTTCAAACTGTGTGTATTTACTGTTGGACCCTTGAACACTGACGTGTCCCCGCTACGTTGGCACTAGCATACTTTGGAGTAGTGTAATGCGACCATAAGAAAATGTGGAACGATTCCTGAAAGCTGACAAGTTGCACTTGAAGGACAGGTGGCTGTCATTACCGTAATGAGTCACCAACTTCTGGCAACAGAGTAAATGTGATTACCGTAATGGCAGCGACACGGCTGTTGTCCAGGAACGGATGGACGTTTTCTCCAGGTAGAGGAAAGCTGAGACTGACACTTCTCAGCTTTCAGGAACTGTCGCTAGTATGCTAGTATGTTAGTATGTTAGTATGCTAGTATGTTAGTATGTTAGTATGTTAGTATGTTAGTATACTAGTATGTTAGTATGTTAGTATGTTAGTATGTTAGTATGTTAGTATGTTAGTATGTTAGTATGTTAGTATGTTAGTATGTTAGTATGTTAGTATGTTAGTATGTTAGTATGTTAGTATGTTAGTATGTTAGTATGCTAGTATGTTAGTATGTTAGTATGTTAGTATGTTAGTATGTTAGTATGTTAGTATGTTAGTATGTTAGTATGCTAGTATGTTAGTATGCTAGTATGTTAGTATGTTAGTATGTTAGTATGTTAGTATGTTAGTATGTTAGTATGTTAGTATGCTAGTATGTTAGTATGTTAGTATGCTAGTATGGTAGTTTGCCAGTATGTTAGTATGCTAGTATGTTACTATGTTAGTATGCTAGTATACTAGGATGCTAGTATGGTAGTTTGCCAGTATGTTAGTATGCTAGTATGTTAGTATGCTAGTATGTTACTATGTTAGTATGCTAGTATGGTAGTTTGCCAGTATGTTAGTATGCTAGTATGCTAGTGCCACTGTATAGCACTGTGGACAGCATCGGTGTTAAAGGGTTAACTGCTGTCGAAAAGTTTTTGCTCCAACCTGTGTCTGGAGTCACTCAGTGTTCCACAGGTCTGTTGGACGTGTACTGAGTCAGATACTCAGTCTGTTTTTCTCTTTAGATGAACTGAACACAAACATGAAGTGGTCTGTTTCTCCATCGTCCCTCCGTGTTCCCGCCTCGCTGTCATTTGTTGTGTGGCGTTGTAATGAGGCTAGCCGTGTTAGTTAGCTTCTGTCGCTGCAGCAGGATTCAGGGGTCAAAGGTCGTGAAAGTCTTACAGAAACAACTGTGAAGCTGTGGCGCAGCGCCGCCTCTTCTGTTCCTCCACAATGTCTGATTGGCAGCGCGTGATCATGAAAGGAAGTCAGTCAGAGATGTGACACTAATGAGAAGACAAACGGAGCAGAGGTGATTGTGTCGCGCATATATATATATTTATACTGAGCGTAATCAGTAATGTCGACTCATTAAACACAGATAATTAACAACTTCTGTGGAACGGGAACTTTAGTTGGTGTTTTTTCTCTCCACCGGATCCAACTTTTGATTTTTCCGTGAGAAGGACGAGCGCTGGCTGCGACTCGTATCCCTCCATTAATCCAATCACACCTAATTGCATTTTAAAGAGGCGATAGATGATAAATTCACAGAATGAGGTCTGACACTTCACTCACCGAATAAATCTCCGTCGGCACGACGTGTGCGTCCTGTCGCAGCCCACGTGCAGCCCGATGAACTAATTAAAATCAATTTAGCCGTCTGATGAATCAAGGTAACAAACGAGTACGTCAAACTGCAGACGATGAATGATCGTCCATGAATTATTCCTCTGTTTTATTTCACCAACAGACGTTTTCGTGTTCAGTTCACTGGATGTCATGTCATGTCACCAGATGTCAGGTCACTGTCGATACGAGTCGGCTCTCTGCCGCCCCCCTTTGTCCGTCCTTCACCTCTTCACCTGTCCTATGTTATTGTTTTTTATTGTTTTTGTTTTTTTTGCTTCGTGCCTTCTTCGCCGTTGAATCTCATGTTCATGAACTAAATGCAGACAAATGACTCCGACTCGCTTTCATCCTTTTTCCGGATCAAATCAAAGTGGCGGGAATAAAAGTTTAATGTGATGCATTAAGCTGCTAAGCCGCATTTGGCTGCGACAAACCGCCAGGTACAATCACAGGTGGCGCCGCAGGCCGAGTGATCCGCCGCGTCTCTAATCTGGTTTGTGTGGTTTTATCAGATATTGAAAACTCAATATTGCGCGTGCGGTGTGATCACCGGTAGGTGCTGAAGATCAGCCGAGCGCTCGCTCCACGCCCGGCGCTAATGTACAGGAAGTGGATTGAAAGCAGGAAGGGAGAAAAGGCCCCGACACGCAGGATAAGTTGATTTGCGCGGCAGGATGGATTTCAGAAGAACGTCTGTCTGACACATTAACGTCCTGAGCTCCTCAAGTGACTACGCTTCCACTGCAGCACTTGAGCATTGATTTATCACGTTGTCTCGGTCTAATTACTGGGGTGTGTGTGTGTGTGTGTGTGTGTGAGAGAGAGAGAGAGAGAGAGAGAGGGAGAGGGACCCAGGTTTCATTTTCATTCTTTCATCTGAAATGATGAAAAACATCTTCAGGAACGGCTGTAATTAAAGGGACAGTCTGAGTTTTTTATACATTCTTTGGATGATTACGTCGGAATCGGATGTGAAACTGTCAAAGCTGCAGTTCGTCTCTCTGGACGACAAAAGGTCTTTGGACACGTGCTGGTGGAATGATTTCAGAACGACAGATGATCCGTGTTTGTCTGAATACGAGCATGAACAAATGGTTTGGACGGAACACAACGTCTGTTGACAGGCGTTGTAGTGAACATCCCTCCAGATGTTGAGCTGCTGCGGCGGCCGACGACAGGCGAAACAACGTGGAAATGGCCGACATGTCGAATCATACCTCGTGTTTACAGTCACGTGGAACATTTCTGATATTTCTGTCGCACGTGAGCGTCTCAGCGTCTGTAGGAAATAGACGGATCCGTTCAGCTCGCTTGGGTTCATTGAGGCGCAGCAGGACACGATGAGATCACACACGTCTCTGTCTGTTTTTATCCTCAGTCCTCACAGGAGACAAACAAACACTAAACAGGTTTTATTCTCGCTGTGTCTCTTCGGGGGATTTATAAAGAACATTGGCTCTAATGGCTGTAAAAAAACAGGGTTAAAAACAGCAACATTCTTCTCATATTTGTCTTTCTTTCTGTCCGTTGTCCAGAGAGAAAGACGGCAACGAGCAGCTAATTGAACACTGATCCTAATACGATTTAGCGGAGTGGAGGATTAGCTGCCCAGAGACGCACCGACATGGATGAGCTGCTGCTGCTGGATATTTGGAAGGAGAACTGTGGACTCTGAACACGTATGTTCATATACAACACACACACACTCAGACGTTGATCCAGCGCGTCACGAGCTTCCTTCCTCTTATGTTTTATCTAATTAAGACGTCAACATGAATTCAAATCATCTGGAACATTCCACCAATAAATCAATCAAATCTTTATTATATGAACGTAAACGAGTCCGGTCATTTTCAGTCCGAATCTCAGAAACAATTTACACTTTTTCTCTACATATTCTCAGATAACTGTGGTAAGCTAAGCTGTTAGCGTTAGCTTCAAATCTGTTTCAGCTGCACGTTAGCACACTGAGGTCAGTGCTTTTGTAACAAGCTAATTTGCTAGCATGTTTAGCTCAAGGAGCTAACTTTTCTCACAGTCATGAAAATACCACGACCAAGTTTCAGATTTTATATTTCATTCTTCCAGTACATGGGAGATAACGTCAGTGATGTGCTAATGTGCTTTACGTTTTGTGCGACTGCATCTGTACTTAGCTGTTTTTTGGCACAAGCTAACATTTATTTGTAAAACAATTTATATTTCTGAATAGTTTTGTAACTTTTGTAACTTTTTTTCTTTTATGAACACTAATTCAACAAACAACAGCTAGCTGAAGATGCTAAGCTATCGCCACTTGGGGGGGAGGTTCAGCACACAGTCAGACCATCGACAGCCATATCCTTCTCTGAGAAGTCGGTGAGCACATTCGTCCTTCTGACGCGCTGAACGTTCCTCCTGTCCAGCCGATGCCATCACAGAGTGACTCCTCACCCAGGACTCTGGATTAAAACTTACTCTGCTCGGCTGACGTGATGTTTGTTCTATTGTGATTTGAACCTAAAACGTCTTTGGCTGCTGCTGCTGCGTCCAAACCTTCGCCCGCAGCTTTTTATAAGCAGCGCGCTGCAGAATGCGATAATCTCTTTGTAGCGTGAGGATAATCTCTTCCAATTCAGCTATAATCAGGCAGACATCTTGTCCTCCGCTGACCCAGAAACCTCGCTCCTCCTCCTCTCACAAAGAACAAGAACGGTAAACCCCATTCGAAGAGCGTGAACATGTTTTGGGTTGGAGGAGTAGAACGATCTCCGTGTGAAGAGAAAGAGGGAGAAATGAAAAGGGAAATCGGCAGGACTCTGACCATGAGGAACAATGCCGCTTTAATTGTTTCCTGTGGGATTTAGCGTTAGCCGGGGGATTGTCGCCAGGCCCCGCCTTCATTATGATGCATCTTTCCCCTCCAAACAATTTCTGGCACTTGTTGACGTGGGCACAATGCCTCCGTCTCCTCCTCCTCTCCTCTGGTCGCCCACCACCTCTCTCTTTCTCTCTCTGGGCCTTGCTTGCTCTGGCACAGATGGGCCAATCCAGCAGATGTTATATCAGGACTTTTTTTTCTCCTCCTCCTTCTCTTTTTAAAGCCTTCCTGTCTTTTCGCGTTCGCTCGGCTCGCCGGCTGCAGAATGGATTTCGGTTGTGGAGTTAATGAGGTGATTTGCATCTGTCCAAAGCCGTTTGCAGTTGATTGTATGGAGGGAAGAACAACAGGCGCCGAGCAAAAAAACGTCTCTTTCCTGCCTGAAAACACGGCGAGAAATCTCCATTTTAATCTGCTTCACTTTGCTTCAGTTTAAAGCTGCTGAGCTGAGTTTTCCCAAAGCAGGTGCAAGAACACGGACCTGCAGTGTTTCAGCTGGTTAACGTACAAAACAAAGACGTCATCTTTGCCCCGCGGCTCGACGACCAATAAAATCACAGGACGTTTCCGAGCTCACAAACACGTGACAGAAACATATCGCTGCGAGATATTGTGAGGCAGTGAGGATGCAATAAACGTTCTCAAACTCAAATGCGATAAATAACAAATGATTTGAATCTGAGTTTGAATATGTATGTGCGTGTGTGTGGGTATGTGCCAGTTGAGCAGCAGCTGTAAAAATAGTTTGTGTGGAATTAGAGCGCATCATCATTAACAGCAAACTGCCGTGGAGTGATAAAAGTCTCCACCTGAGAGCGCCTGTGGCGCCGCCGCGTCCTGATGAGACGGACCGACCGTTGTGATGGGAGAGAACTGAACACACAGAGGATCCAAAGTGGTTTCAGCTTCAAAGGAAGTTCACCTCTGCAGCACATTGGATTCATCCTGCTGCTCGTCTCTTGATCCACTCTGAGGGTTTACGGTCGTCATTTGATCAGACAAAAACATGTCCCGGGTGATGGGACCGAGACCTGACAGCCGCTTTAACTCCGCCCCTTTGCCTCTCCTGCTCCTTGACTTGACCTCTTTGTAACTCTGCCATTCTGTGACTCCGCCCCTCTTGGACTATTCCTACTTTAACCCCGCCCCTTTGTCACTCCTGCCGCTGTGGCTCCGCCTGCTGTGACTCCACCCCTCCGTGCCAGCTGTTGGTCTGATTAACCGTATGAGCGTAATGTAACAAGATCACATGACAGACTTTGCCATGAATTTTCCAGCAGCAATTTGTGTTTATTTCCTGCAAAAAAAGAAAGGAACCCGCTGATAATGCTGATTATCTGTCGGACGACTCGGTGCGGGGGTTGTTTGCACAAGGTCCCTGAGCGCGTCCCTGATGACGTGATGACGTCCTGCTCAATGAGGAAGTGACACTTTAACGCGTCAAATAGATTGTTGTTTTATTAGTTACATGAATATATGAAAAAAACACAGATATAGATAAAATCTATGTGTTTATTCAAAGTGTCAATTTAAATTGTGTTTTAAAAATCATTGTTCATTCTAAAAAAAATTACACAAACCAAAGTAGAAAAGGGAAACGAAACATAAAAAAATTAAAATTAGGAATTAGTAACTTCAAATGAATACAAAATCAAATGACTTCATGTTGTTTTTATGTCAGTGTTTGTCCTCCGTAGCCGGCAGACGTTCAGTAACATGACGACACAAATGATTTGGTCGAGTGAATTTGACAGAAAATCAAATGAGAACCGTCGTCTCAGATCAGCGGGAACATTTCACCGAACACGTTTGATCGTTTTCCAGTTTTTGAACATCGCCAAACGGGCGCCTGCGGCCACATTCAGCTGATTCAGCAGTTTTCTTCCAGAAAAACGACGAATTTGTGAAACAACCTGCAGCTGATGATGGAGTGTGTGTCTGTGTGTGTGTGTGTCTGTGTGTGTGTGGAGGCATGCATGAGTGCATGTGTGTTGCTGTTAAAGCAGAGATCATCTGCTCATCTGAAACCAGCTGGTAGGTCAGGAGGTATCTACTGGTACATCAGGTATCTACTGGTACGTCAGGAGGTATCTACTGGTACATCAGGTATCTACTGGTACGTCAGGAGGTATCTACTGGTACATCAGGTATCTACTGGTACATCAGGTATCTACTGGTACGTCAGGAGGTATCTACTGGTACATCAGGTATCTACTGGTACGTCAGGAGGTATCTACTGGTACATCAGGTATCTACTGGTACGTCAGGTATCTACTGGTACGTCAGGTATCTACTGGTACGTCAGGTATCTACTGGTACATCAGGTATCTACTAGTACGTCAGGTATCTACTAGTACGTCAGGAGGTATCTACTGGTACGTCAGGAGGTATCTACTGGTACATCAGGTATCTACTGGTACATCAGGTATCTACTGGTACATCAGGTATCTACTGGTACGTCAGGAGGTATCTACTGGTACATCAGGTATCTACTGGTACGTCAGGTATCTACTGGTACGTCAGGTATCTACTAGTACGTCAGGTATCTACTGGTACATCAGGAGGTATCTACTGGTACATCAGGTATCTACTGGTACGTCAGGTATCTACTGGTACATCAGGAGGTATCTACTGGTACATCAGGTATCTACTAGTACGTCAGGTATCTACTGGTACGTCAGGAGGTATCTACTGGTACGTCAGGAGGCTTCTA
>CAAKHB010008394.1:3856-15142 GCA_901007665.1 Aeoliscus strigatus
GGCAGAAGACAGGAGGCAGAGCTGGAGGTGGCAGAGTTAAAGATGCTGAGATTCTCTTTAGGAGTGACCAGGATGGACAGGATTAGGAATGAGGTCATCAGAGGGACAACACAGACAGGAAGGTTAGGAGAAAAAGATAGAGAGGCTAGATTGAGATGGTTTGGACATGTGCAGAGGAGGGACAGTGGATACATTGGTAGGAGAATGTTAGAGATGGAGTTGGAGGTAGGAGACAGAGAGGAAGACCAAAGAGGAGGTTTATAGATGCAGTGAGGGAGGACATGGAGGTAGTTGGAGTCAGAGTAGAGGATACAGAGAACAGGGAAAGATGGAAATTGATGATTTGCTGTGGCAACCTGAAGAGGGACAAAGCTGAAAGGAGAAGAAGAAGAAGAAGAAGTTGTTGTTCCCAGTGTTTACAAATTAGGCTTTCAAACCCTGCTACAGACATGGTATAACTAAAGACCTATATAGAAACAAAGGCATTTTTACTTCTTTTACAGCACTATCAGACAAATAGCATTTACCCAACTCACACAGGTTCAAGCTCCTTTTTCTATTTTTTTCACATTGGCGACAAAAAAAAAAAAAAAACGCTTCCTCATCTCCCAAATTTCCCCCAAAACTTAATCAAATACTCACTGTAGACCCTGAACAAAGGATGTGTTATCTCAGGTCTCATCCAAAGCTGTGTGGGAAAAAGAGATTAACATGATTCTTTAGGATCAATCGTGGACTTCAGCGGTAAAGCTGGTCCACTCCTCTTCTATGCACCTGCCACATCCCAATCCAGTGTAAGATACTCCATAAATAGTACAAAGTAAATACGGCATATTAAGCCAGTGAACACACAAACAAGGGACATCAAATACATTACAAATAGGATATAAATATGGCATTGGACAAAATGATAAATTACAAAACCAGTGCACACATACCAACACCCACTGTGACACTCAGAATACGATAGAAGAGGGAGAGGCCGCTTGATTCACTGCTAATGTCCATTATATTCCACCAGAGGGCGCTGTCTGCATGTTGATTGTATTCAAGACACCCTCAACAACTCCCTTTACAGCCTCTCTCGTCTTAACGCAGTCTATAATAAATAATAGCAGTGTCCTAGCTGTCATTAGATGACAACTGTTTTCCAACAATGTGCTTGATGCTGATGAGACGTTCCTGTGCCATTGTAGGTTTTATTAAACTTGAGCTGAGAGAAGCCACAGTAACACAAAGAGTGTCTGAGATCCTCAGAGCAGGATCTGTTCGCTGCTCCACACAATGTTCCCTCTCATTAATGAGTGGCTGTCCATCACGGGTCAGAGGTCAGGCTCGGGGTCTGACATTGTTGCAGCCGCTCTAATTTCGCGAAGTGGGGGATGTTGAGGAGCAAACATGTTCTCTACCTCTCCAAGGATCTGAAATCTCTCGTTAAGTGAAGAGACAACGGTATCCACGTTGTGAATACAGTTTTTTTGTGGTTGTGGATTTCACACATCTCCTTTGCCATTGTTGTTGTTGTTGTTGTTGTCTTTTTTTGTTGTGGTTCTGTAGCAGGTCATGGAATCTCTGGTTTTCTTCAGCAAGTCTACAGCCACATCTACTGTAGCTGCATGGAGGGTGAGGACAATAATTTACTCACATGCCACATTTGGTTGTGGATGTCATATCTTATGGCTGTACAAAGAGGAAATGTGTAAGATCTCCTCAGACAGAGACTGGGCTTCAGCTCTCACCGCAGAGCTTGGAGTGGTTTCCGTCACCTTCAGAATAGCCTCGCTGACTTCCCTGGTCATCTTACTGCCTCAGTGCTCTTTATCCTTCTTTCCCATCTTGTCTCTGACCATGATATCAGGGTGGTTTTAATATGACTTTGCAGGATATCCCGTCTATGGGTGGAGCCTGAGAGGAGCTTGAACGAGTTTGTTAAATCTCCAGAGTAGCTGAGAGCTTCTGGTGTGCTCTCTGCAGCAGCAGCAGCTATCACCAGACTTAACGTGTGGGCACCACATGCTACAAAAGAAACAAACAAAACTTTATTTGTTCCTCGTCATGTTGCCAGCATTTTCATATGATTGTCCTCTGCAGCTGTCAAAGGGCATGTCCAGCCCCTCCAGCCCGTCTCCTCTGCCACAGGAAGCCCAAGAAATGTTCTTTAACTTGTGGTAAGTCCCCTAGTGACACAGTTCTTAATTCCACTCCGACTATCTTGGAGCAGGATTTCACAGTGCTGGTCAGACTGTTTCTATCTTTAACCGTGGAACCAGCAAATGAAAGAAAAAACATACAAGACTCTTGATAATGATTGATAAAAGTGACGTTGGACAACGGCCTGAAAACCTATTTAGATTTCTGAGTAGATGCAATTCTCTGTTGCCTCGCTTCACGATGAAACCAGTGATCACACTGAATTTGAGATGGTTGTCAAAGAAGGTCCCCAAGTATTTGTACAATGAAACAATTTCCACTTTTTTGTTGTGTGTCATCCCAGCACTCAGTGGGAATGTCCTTTTTCTGTCTGAAATCAATTATGAGTTCTCTGGTTTTGGCTACATTCACACTAGGAAACACACTCTGTCAGGGCACTGTCATGGTTGTATTCTGAACCACGGAAGAGAATTGAGTCAGGTGACTGTCCTCCTGTTTACTCCTGCATTCATCTGGGTTAGTGAGTGTGAGAGGACGCGCCCTTGTGGTGACCCCGTGGATGTGGTGACCCCGTGGATGTGGTGACCCCCTGGATGTGGTGACCCCGTGGATGTGGTGACCCCGTGGATGTGATGACCCCGTGGATGTGGTGACCCCGTGGATGTGGTGACCCCGTGGATGTGGTGACCCCGTGGATGTGGTGACCCCGTGGATGTGGTGACCCCGTGGATGTGGTGACGGATGTGATGACCCCGTGGATGTGGTGACCCCGTGGATGTGATGACCCCGTGGATGTGATGACCCCGTGGATGTGATGACCCCGTGGATGTGGTGACCCCGTGGATGTGATGACCCCGTGGATGTGGTGACCCCGTGGATGTGGTGACCCCGTGGATGTGGTGACCCCGTGGATGTGGTGACCGGGTCTGAGACTCTTTGCTGTCTGCCATCCATAGACAGTTGATACTGGTACTGATACTAGTCTCGCTGTCAGGAGATGTGGAAGCTTATACTTGTCAATCAAACGGGGACTCAGCCTCAGACAGATCATCCAATCATCATGCAGAAGCCGAGCGTCCGGGCCAGACCACTGCCCCATAGACCGCCCGACGGGCGGGACAATATCCAGCATTTATCCAATGACAGTCTAGTGTCGCGGCAGTGGAACAACCCACTCAACTCTTCCCCATTGAAGTCAGTGGACGCTCGGCGTCCAGCTGTGTAAAGTACCGTGACGCTGCAGGGACGAATGAGAAGGAGGTCGTGTGGATTACACGACCTCCTTCTCCAAGTATAAGATTCTGGACAAAAGAGTTGGAGCGTACATTTAGTCAATGAAATGTTCACACCAGTGACGTGCGGTGAGGTTCATGGCTGGTGAGGCACTGACTCCTCAAGAGTCAGATTTATGATTGTAAGAACTGAAAAAAGCATCTTATTTCACTCTTCATCCAACAGCATACAACTACTGATAATGGTTCATATCCCATCAGCATTCCTTCAATTACACTCACAAACATATACACGAGAACATATTTGTCTACAAAGAACTTTCTTTTATATATGGATAGAGCAATTCATTTTAAGCAATTCATATATGCTGTAAACAATTTAAAGTACAGAGATGTGTGCAGCACAAATGCAATTTTGACCTACAGTTATTTTTCAAACTTTAAATTCTGGTGCTTTAATACATTTTAATAAAGTTTGCCTATTAAAATGAGAAGAAAAAAGAATAACTCTTAAAGGCTAAAAATGTATGGTTCACTGCAACGAGAAAGCACCTGCCAGCTTGCGTACGCCCCCTTGAGTTGAGGCAGAGTACTGCCTGCCTCACCTGCTGACTTTTCTCTGCACTTTATTACGCGATCATCAGGAATAGTTCTCTCACACATACATAAAATACATTACACAGACTGCAGAAAGTCATGGTGTATCACGAATATTTCTGTAAAGTTCATATTGGCGACATGCTGAGGAACGGAGACGGGCACGCGGCATGAAACCCAGTTAGTATTGGATCATGGAGTCAGACGTGAGGCACCGTTCGCCCCTGCCTCACCCGGGGCTTCTGCCCTAGATTTGATCGGAAAAACTCAAATACGGCAATTTTTACTCAATAAAATGTCAGAAATGTGTAGTCATACTGCAAATGCACTTTTAAAATATTAATATTTATTCATGTCCACTTTCTTTTGTCTTTTTTTTTGTCATGATGACAGGTGAGGCACTGACCGCACGTCACTGGTTCACACAACAGTACATATTTGAGCACTTATTTTGTTGACATTTTAGGGGAAGCTGGGCTTCCCTTGCAGTCTTAGAGCAATCCCCACTGTTTACAATATGCTTGGACATCACTGTACACTGAAGGCCAAAAGAGCCGGGACACCAGTCTGGGATATGTCTCATCGTGTCCCAGATGACCTGTCCATGGGAGGGTGTGTGCCAGGTATAACACCAGAGATCTGCAGCTGTCTGGTACCACTCACTGCAAATGATCTGACTCTTTTCATTATGCAGAACATACACAGAACGCCCACTTTGAAATGTAAGATCAGCAGAGGTTTCAACCTCAGTGAGGAAAGATTTCAATAAGGGACCAGACTGCTGTAACATCTTAATATTTTCTGGTATTTCCCACAGAATAATCACCGTTTGTGTTTTCAACAGATTCGGGGGCAGCAGCATGTTTTTCTAACTGCCGTTGTGGACGTGTCTTCCTGACCCCCATGGTCCCAGCCTCACACAGACAACCACACAACCCTGGCAGAGGTTCAACCCCACACTGAGCTTGGGCTCAGTGTGGGGTTGAACCGTGTCGTGGAAAAACAAGAGACAGCTCTGGACCGGGGGCCTTCCTTGTGTTGATAATATTAGAGTCAGAGGTAAGAGACTCATGAAGGTGGGTGATGTTGTCTCAGTTGTATTTTTCAAAGCGAGAATAAAAACTGTTGAAAACGATTTCCACTCGTGTGTTTGTTCCACTTTGTCACGATACTCTCTTTGTCTTTTAGCTTTCCTTATCCCACCTCTGATGTAGAGGCCCGCAGACATGTGTCTCTAAACTCACACTTATATCTAGCAAAAGCTTCCAGCTCATCCATTTTATTGCACATGGATTGGACATCAGAGAGAAGGATAGTCTGGAGTGGAGGAAGCTGGCCAGCCTCTATTTCTCCACCTCTCCTCTCCCTCTGGTGCTTTTTAGATGATAGTCCACCCGTTACTGCTTGGACGTCCCTCCGAAGTGAGTGAGGGATGGACGGGGTTGTGTTGCCTGCTGCCTACTGTAGGTGATGCTGTTGACGTCCACGCTGCGATCAGCATTCACTCCCCAGGCAAGAGTCCACAGGGCTGCAAGGACTCGATGCACCTCATACTTAAGACTTCCACACTAGCTCCAATGTGAGAAAAAAAGACTCAACCCACACAACTCACAAAAATACCATGACGCACAGCTGCTCCCAGGGTGCACGAGCATGACCATGAATCCTGCATCCTCCACAATGTTTTCCAGTATTCTGGAGCTGATGGAGACGATCAGTTTGTTTTGGATTCTTTTGCCCAGATCGGCTTCTTTACACTGGCTCCATGTAAAATATAGAATAGACGTCAAACCCCTTCTCCCCACCAATAAACCACGGAACTGAACTCTGTCTTATATTAGACATCTTATAGAACCATATCGCCCACCAGGAACATGATCTTCACAGAGTCTAGACCTGCTGGGGTGGCAGAGTGTTCAGCTACCAGGCTCCCATCCTGTGGAACCACCTTACAGTCTGGGTCCTCTTTGACAGCCCTTATAGCGAGGACTGAGTTACGTGTTGGAGTGTTACACCCAGACCGGTAGGGGGGATGCTCGGTCCAGACACAGAAGGCTCACCCTGACTGTAGTTCCCTCATGTACTCTCATGTACTCTATAAGCTCAAGCCACATCCTTACCCCAGGTAGACCTCTTCTCCTAGTGACTTCACCCAGCTGAGCATTCACATCAGTGCTTCAGAATGCAGTTTATCCCATTGGTTCATGTCTTAATCAATGCCCATGTTGAAATCACATGTCCATCTGGCACCTGAAAAGAAAAAAAAAGGCATCCTGTTGTGAGGCGAATGCAGCCATAACTGTGCACATTTCGATCGTGGCTGGTAGCATTGTTCACACCTGGTTGTGTGAATTGTCTCAACTCTGCTGTGGACAACTGTGAGAAGTGACAAGTCATGTTCCCAGCTCTGGAGTTGCTGTGGAGCGCCGCACAATTCCACAGTCATTTCACTCTTGATACATCTAAATGTAAAATTAAAAAAGAAAAGTAATCGCGACACGTTTTTGTGTGTGCAAATCCTTTGTCCATGCACCCCTGGAAGCTACAGCTGGCTATGTACGGAAGCTGCTCGGGCTGCAGAAAGCAAAGTACGCCAGAGGATTATGAACACAGCCCAGAACATTACTGGACACATCCTGGTCACCACCTTTGACCTACTGCCTTGTACGCAGTCTTACAGGTCACAGACAAGCATGTTCAGGGACAGTTTCTACTCCAAAACAATAACCTAAAATCTCAGTAATAAGTGCAACTTGAAAGCACTGAAAGAGCGCAGACCTTGAGCAACCCGGACGCTGTTTTTTGTGTGTGTGTTGCAATTCCAATGCGACCTCACTAGATGTCGGTATTCTTACACAGTTCACCTTTAATCCACCTAACCTTATTTTACTTACATCAACAGAGCCCTTGATCAAGAAAACATCCGTTGTGACCATTTGAAAATATAGTGATAGGGTTTTTAGGTCAACAGCAGACTCTCAACTACAGTCTGGTGGTAGTTCAATGTCTTTATCCTGAAAATCCACCAGCACCATAATATTTCCTGTTCTGGATCATGGAATCCTGAATTTTGTCAGGATCCACATTGTTATATTAGAGAACCTACAGCCATTATTGTGGAGTTCTATACACACATGCTGAAAATGGCCCAATCACGCAATCATAAAGAATCCTTCAAAAGATTCCTGCATCCAGATGTTCCTTGTCTCATTATCAGCATTTCCTGACAAAGTCATTAAAATCCAACAAACAAAACAACAAACAAAAACCAGCAATAACATGACGTCCCTGGCAGAGGTAATAAAATACTGTTCAACTACGGGTTCTCAGCTACTTTATCTACATGTGCAATGTTGTCAACAGTGTTGTTTCTTTTAGAGTGTTGCTTTGTTTCAAATGTTGTTTGAACCTTTTTAACTTCATTGCATTGTTGCACTACATTTGTAACATTTTGTTGTAGCTATTTCTATGTGCCAAACGAACAATTAGTGACATTCACATATTTTTGCCCCAAAGATTGTTTTCATGTATCCAGACACACATTTTATTTGATGGCTGCCATCCCACGAGTACATAAATACATAACTATACACCTGTGGACATTAACTGATGATGTTTATGTCAATATTTGTGTGTAAAAAGTTTGTGTCCTCAGAAAATATTACAGTATCAAAAATAAAATGATTTTAAGAAGGAACAAATAAGTTACAATACTAAAGGCTAAGAAACAAAACACATCATTGGGGGTTGACCCGCTGTACTGTCAATCCCATTATGACACGTTCACATTCACATCTTCACAGATCTAGGTTCCATTTGCAGCCAAAACATTGTTGCACCGTTGTTATAAAAAGACATCTTTGTAAACACAAGGAGCATAGGGGGTTTGACAGTGCTCTCTGTACCTGTTACTTTAGTAAACGAACCATCAGACAGAAATGGACGAAGCGTCACAGACATTGGTTGAGTCGTCGTGTGAAGTCACTGATGAGGTAACAGTCCAACTGAGGACAATGGTGATCACACCTCCAACACTACGCTGATTTCACACATTTCAAACCCTTCTCCTGAACCCTGAACACCTGGCTGGAGCGTGGATCTCCGCTGACCAACACTCGGGGATCCTGAGCTCTCATTCCACTCTGACCTGGTCATCAGCATGGATGTTCATCAGGACCACAGCAATGAAGTATTGCCCTGCAGGTCTGTGCATACAGCCCCTGTCGTTGTAATCCACAGTTAGGATCGCTCAGCGCTTGTTTCGTCTTTTGTCCATTTCTTTTCGAATGCGGGCCTCTAGAGCTGCCCTCATTGCCGAATCCAAGATGTTTTTCTCTGCTACACGTTCCACCACCCTCTCCGGCTCATCCTCCTTTGCAAACAAAGAGACAATCACTGCACATGTTTCATGATCATATATTTTGTCTAAAAAAAGAAAATGTAAGAAGAGAGAAGAAATCAACCTTGTACACAAGAAAGGATGTTACGATTCCAGAGTCAGCCTGATAGTCAAGCCAGAAGAGTTCCTTTCCCTGGGTCTCTGTCTCTGTACTAGAGCCACTTTCATTCCACTCTTCTTGCTCAGCACTGGCCCCCGGCTCTGAACAATCTGCAACACGGACATACAGAATTCTCTCTTTTTCTGATGGATTAACTACAGCAAACACCTTGAGCCCTCTTACGTCTTTGCCGAGGATGGTACACTTGGATGTCGGGTCGACGAGGTCGTCTGGGAGTTGTGGTATGCCTGCGCCGCTGAAGCTCTTTGGCTTGCTTCACTTCTTTGTCGTAATCATCTCTTTAAGAAAGAGTAAACACTATAAGCAGTATGCATTAGGATTTTCATACACAACATTATAACATAAATGACTTAGTGAAACGTCCAGAATTTGAGTTGTGTTGTAGATTTCTTGTTCTTTAAACCTCTGACTAATTTGATGAAAAACTTTTTGATGTATGGACAAGCAGCTGGATGTATTACAACGATATGTTTATTTTATCATTTCTGAGGAACAAACCAGTCCAGTTTTGAAGAGTCTAGCTATTTTTTAAATTCTAAAGTATTTTGTAAATTCAACATTGAAGATCTCGGTCTGATGAACACTTAAACATATCATTGTCGTTTTCCCACAACATCCAGCTGTCTATCCATACATTTAAACAGGTTTTTCATCAAATACCAAACAATTCTACTACAACATTCAGAGGTTTAGAGAACAGCATTGATGCTGAATGAATGACCCCCCAGTGACCCCATCAGCCAATCTGAAACTAACTTCATATTAATAGCTCAAGAGCAGTCCCTGAGAGCTGCCTATCATGCAGGTTTTAGGCGTCATCCTGCTCCTACACACCTGATTCCGATCAGCGACTTGTTGTCTCTGGCCTCTGCACAACTTCAGAGAATGATTCAGGTGATCAGGTGTAGGAGCACATCTAAAACCTGCAGGACAGGGCTGGGCACCCATGCTCAAGAAGGTTTCAGAAGTACATGGTAAGTAAACATATCATGTACAGTATATATATTATTTCCTTCAATATGTTTGAGACACACATTTTAGTGGTGGAATTCATCTTGACGCCATTTGCCTATCACGATGAAACATAAACACCTCCAAGGATGATGCCAATGGGGGAAATTGCTTGAACTGAAAAAATGCCATTTTTTATGCAACCCATGATCAATCAGCAATGAAGCCTTTGACTTTGAATATTGATGAATATTGATTTGAGTACAAAGCGCATGTATTAATGACGCCCGTACTCGACTACTACACCATGTACAAATACGTGCTCGACGTCTACTCGTCGACTACTAGCTAACATTCAAGCAGCTAGCATTTGCTAAAGCTCATCGAGGAAATCACCTCGCTATTTGGTTCCTCCGGATATGGTGCAGAAAGCCGTGGCTCATGTCCAAACGTCCGCCCGGTTTGTATTTCAGCTCATCGTCTTTGAAAATGTCCATGTTTATCAAATACAGTTCCACGACGGGGACAGTACTCATGAACTAATAACGTTGGTGATCCCACAAGAGCAAAGCAGTGTAGCCTGACAAAAAGCTACATGGAAAGCTTCTAATAAGTTGTTGTCCAATTACAACACTCCCGGAGTTCCAAACATGTTGAGTACGAGGATAAAAATGAAAACAAACAAACTTACGTATATAAATTGAATTAAACACATTTTCAAATTATTATTAATGGGCTTCTTCTCTTGTGCACGATGAGCATTTTGCCATAAAGTAGTAACCATAGACATGTCTATGACTGTAACGTCTTCTCAATGGTATCGGCACTGGGGCGCTTTGGGCCGTAAAGTGGAGCAGGTTTGCGTCCTCGGCCGTAAACTCCGGGTAAGGTTTTTTCTGACATCCGCTTTAACCGACGTACAACCACCGCGAGTCTCGATGAGTATGGACCCAGTGGTATGTCTAGAACATGAGGTACGAAAGGCACAGACAAATAGAGAAAGTGTAGTGTCAGTATTTTTAGATGTGGAAAAGGCATACGATATGATGTGGGGAGAGGGACTTTTAATTAAACTTCGGAAATTAGGTGTTAAAGGACGTATGTTCAGATGGATCAAGGGTTTTTTATTTGGACGAATGATACAAGTAAGGATAGGAAATAAATATTCAGAGAAAATGAGAATTGAAAATGGAACACAACAGGGGGCATAATAAGTCCATTGCTATTTTCAATAATGATAAATGATGTGTTTATGAAAGTAGGACATGAAATGGGGGTGTCTCTGTTTGCCGATGATGGGGCAATTTGGAAGAGGGGAAGAAATCTGGTATTCATCATAAAGAATGTACAAAGTACAATTACAAAAATAGAGCAATGGTCATATAAATGGGGATTCAAATTCTCAGTAGATAAAACAAAGACAATGGTTTTTACAAGGAAAAGAATTGGTGACACAAGTAAATTAAAACTGTACAATCAAGAACTGGAAAGAGTGAAAGAGTTTAAGTTTTTAGGAATATGGCTGGATGAGAGACTCACATGGGCGGTGCACATTCAAAAGGTGGTGGAGAAGTGTAAAAAAGTTTTAAATGTGATGAGGTGCTTGGTGGGGTATGACTGGGGGGTGGACAGGAGGGCACTGAAAGCCATATATAGTGGGCTGATAAGATCTAGCATAGATTATGGAAGCATAGTATATAAATCAGCGCAAGTACAACCATGAAAAAGTTGGACAACATCAATATCAGGCACTGAGACTATGTACAGGGGCATTTAAAACAACACCAACAGCAGCACTACAGGTGGAAATGGGGGAAATGCCGTTAGAAATGAGG
>CAAKHB010008410.1:11335-43629 GCA_901007665.1 Aeoliscus strigatus
CTGGGAAAACGACAGTGACTTTGGGGTACAGTCACACACTTGGATACAATTCACACACACACACACACACACACACACACACACACACACACACACAGTGTCAGTTTAACAGTCACTTTGCCTCCCACCTGAGTTGCTCGTTTGAAAAGAGGATTCACGGATCTCACATGTAGCTGTAAAAGTAAAAGGATGATAACTGACATCTAATCATCCGCGTCCAATCAGCAGCTGAGTCAAGACCTGTCAGTGTCGTTAATGGACTGATTCTGACTCCACAGCTGCAGGTTCTCCCATGCAGACTGGGATTTTGCTAAGCCTGTGGTGCATTCACTTACGGTGGAGATGTCATCTGAGAAGAAGCAGGACCTCCTGAGAGCACACAGGCAAACATTGGGATATCGCTCAGTGTTATTGTCTCCATCGAGATTTGAGTGAAAGGGGGGGCAGCGCTGAGAGGGAGGCGAGGACAGGACGTTCGGCAGAGTTGTCGAGCGACTGGAGCATCTAAAAAGCCAGCACTGAGTTGGGGGGGTCACGTGTTGATCCTACAACCAAACAAAAAGCCTCATGTACATGGGAGACTGAGCTCCATGCTGCCTGGTGAACAGGAGGAGAATGAGTTCCAGGGTTTGTGACAACAAACAGGAAGGAAAGTGTTCGATAAGCGTTGATGGACAGGTGATTAAATGGATGATGGTCAGATGGGAGTTGGAGATACTTGGTGATGGTGTGATGGCGTTTCAGAACTTGATGTGGTGGTTGTTTCCAGACAGCTCAACTGTAGCTGGAGGTGGTGATGGAGGCGTGTGACATGAAGCTGGCGCTGGTTATCTCCCTGAACCACTTCAACACTTCCAACAGACGGTGGTGCTGTTTTTCACACTTGCGCACGGAGATCAGAGGACTTTCGCTTTGTCTCCCTGAAGCCTCCTACACGTCTGTGCAGTCAGATGATACACGATATTTAATCTGTGCTTTCAGGCTGCTTCTGCTTCAGAAAATTCACGACAGCAGAAAAACAAACCCATTCCATGTGAATGTTCAATTGGAATAAATCTTTTATCTGACGCATTAAATGTGAGCTGATTCGGATTGAAACATTTTAGTAAATGTTAATTCAGGTCTGAAACTACTTCTGTTCAAACCATCCAAAGATAGATGAGTAGATGTTTGCATTACTAGTGTAACTGGATTATTTCCTCCTTTTCTGACTGTTCTTCTTTCATTTTCTCGGCTCTTTCAGCTTCAAATATGTGTGGCAGAGAAAAAAGGAAAAGTAGTTTTCAGCTCCTCGAAGCGTCTCAGCCTCTCAGCTTCCTTTTCACTGTTTGATAAATGCCGCGGCATATCGCATCAAAGCCCAGCCCCGGCTTCTCCTTTGCTCTGTGACTAATTTTGACAGTAAAAGACGACGAGCAAAGACAATCTGCTGGGTGTTGTGTTTTTTCAGGCGGCATGTTGATGCTGGATTATGCGTTGTGAAAGAAGTCAGAGGGATGATCGGCTGCTGTAAAGTTTCTTTACGTCCCACAGAAACGAACCCAGTCTCATCTGTCCGGAGAAAAATCATCCACCTGAGTTCTGATTTGACTTTGTGTTCACTGCTTTTTCAGATGTGGTAAAAATAGTAGTCGGTGGTTACAGGCCCGTGAACGTTCTTTACCGTGTGGAACATGAAAAACAAGTTTGGCTGTGAATCCTCATGTGAAAAACAATGCCGAGTAATTATGTGGCACTGGTGTGGTGCATATAATGTGGTGTGTTCACGTCAGGGTTGTGTTTTTAAAAAATAAAACTACCAGTAAGAGTGAAACTCTGAATCAGACTGAGAATAACTTTGATCAATGATCCTTCACATCTGACGTATAAACTCTTGAGTGGGTGTCATTATTTTTTTCATTAAGCACGATATATATTTTCTAAAAAATAATTGATATTGGAAATATAATTTGGACAAACAGCTGTCATTCTCATGAACAAATTAATAATGTCACAAATTAAGAACCCCGAAATGTGAGTTGTTGAGTTTTGATATTAGTCAGACTAGTTCACCAAACGGAACAATGATAATTATCATGTATTATCACATCCTTTAATTTTGTATTAAGTGTAATTTGAAAGGCAGAAATTTGGTATGCAGGTTTAAAAATAATAAAATAATCTGAAATTCTATATGTGAATTATATATATGTATGTGTGTGCGTGTGTGTGTGTCTATATGATTAATTGCCAGCTCTGTATCGATCTTAAATAAATCCAAAAGTCATACTGAAACTGTCATAATATTACCAGAGCATCAGGGGAAATTTGTGTTGTGAAATGTTCAGTTCTCTGACAACCCACTCACTTTCAAATGGAAAAAGCTTTTAACCTTTTCAGTAGATGCAGATTTAAAAAAAAAAAGACAATGTAATGAGGTTGGTGAATACCGAACACGTGTTTCTGACAGACTGCTGCTCGTTGGTGACTCGATGAACACTTGTTTTCTCATCACTTTTTCACAGTTACAGCTTTGACACATTTCAATCTGTTTGATCGTTGCTTTCTCACCGATCTAAAGCAGTTTCTAAATGAGACTTACTATATTTCAAAGCAGCTCGTAATGGTACAATATTGGCAATATTTGTTTTGCATCAATGACTCATTTGAGATAAATTAAGTGCATTGCTGAACGTTTCGTTTCGGGCCTCAGAGAAAGTTGTGGTCTCTTCAGTTTTGACTGCACGTGTGTTCGTGATATTTGCTGCTCTTGATATTTTGTACATGAATTATAAATGAGGGACACATCAGATTTAGAGTTTTGGACACAAGCGGTAGAGTTAAATTTGTTATTTTACAGTCGTTTATTCAGTGTCTCTCTCAGATTACAATTCGGAAATATCTCACAGGAGGTGATTAGTGTTTGATGTTAAATGTCATATTTGTTTAGTTTTCCTGATCTGAAATGAGACCGTATATTAATGTACACATGTTCATGGTTTCACTCAGGCAGCGTTGTGTGCTCGTGGGCGGCATGACTTTGTGGCAACCGGTGTTTGAGTAGATGGCTCACTAACTTGTTCCAAGTTTGTGTGAATGGGTCTCAGTATAAAAGGTTTGTGTGTGAACAATTCTTGTGTATTGATCTGTGTAAAGTTGTGAATACGTGAGTTTACAATGTCTGTGCATGTTTGACTGTGTTTGTGTGTACTTCTGCAATTTCGGGTTTCTTTGTATCCGTGTGTGTGTGTGTGTGTGTGTGTGTGTGGGTGAGTGTCTTTTGGCATGTTGTCACATCTCACAGCTTCATATTATATTTCAGTTGTTGTCAGGATGTTGCAACTTTAGGTTTTATTTAGCTGAATGTCACTTAAGGTTCATATTTTGCATATGTGTGTGGGCACACATCACATCATTTGTACAGTATGTGTTTGTGTCAGTACACGGTATGTGAGTGACCGCAATCGTATTAGTAGTATTAGTATTTTGCTATTATTACTATGACAGAAAATGAATAACTTGCCTCTGTATTACAATACGCAATAATTTGGAGTAATTGTACAGCTATTTTTTTTTATCTTCTCTATAACAATGAAGGCCTCAAAATTAGGCCCATAGACATCAAAACGAATCCCATTATCAGGACGTATGTAAGTTTTATTGGTATTTGGATGTATTGAGCCTTGATGTGTTGGCTGTTAATGTTTAAAAACAACTGTGACAGCCACGTGTGTAAATGTATGCTTACCTTTGTCTGGATGATGTTAATGGTGATGATGATCATTATCTGTAACTTCTAAATCCTTGTATATATATCTGTGTGTGTGTGTGTGTGTGTGTGTTAAATGTGTGTGCTGGTACATTTTGACCCCATGCAGTGGAATCAGTTTGACCTGGTGGGACCTCACCCTCCTCTAGAAGCTGGTTTCCCTTGAGCTGACTGGCTCAGGGGTCGTGACCTTCCTCTTAAATATTTTGGGCCTTTTGATTTCCTCCGACCAGACGAGACTCAGCAGAGCTCAAATGCCGTGCTCCCGGCTCCGTGGTTACGCCATATTCAGTGGTTACATATTTCAGTGTGTGTGTGTGTATGCGTGAGTGTGTTGTTTGACTTTGCACCATATGCAGACTGTGTTTGTTTGCTGATGTTTAGGAACACATTCATGTTGTGTACATGTGTTATTTGTGGTGTCACGGGTGTGTCTTGTTTATCAGCAGACAAATTAATGATGTAAATTCATGAATAGTTCAATTGATAAAGTGGAAAAAGATGAAAGCTGTTTCAAATCACTATGATCCACGCAGCGAACAACTTTCACAGACATTATTTTATTTTCTCACTCACCTGCGTGTCTTTGTGTGAACACACAAACACTCTGTATTTGTGTGAAAGCACGTGGACGCTCACGTGATCATGTGAAAGAGGCTGTTGATCTCCGTCCGTCCCATCTGACATTTACACATTCAAAGTCAGTCAGTGGAGGCGTGTGACAACATCATTTGTTTAAGTGACTGTAGGAGCTGACTGCAGCGCACACACACACACACACACACACACACACACACACACACACACACCACCGTCCTGTGACACAGCTCATGTGGGGCTCATCGACCATCAATTTGAAGAGACAGTTTCTAATTTTACCGTCATTTAAACCATTAAAAATGATCTGTCCTGATATTTTCTTTGTACATGAAATCCTATTTGACACAGAGTCAGTTGAGCTGTTTTGCACGATTCATTCCATTTACACAATAATCATTCACTGTGTAAAACCAGTCCTCCTCACTGCCAAAACAGTCTGAATAGCTGCTTGTTTGTTTTCATTTGTGCCTTTGTTTACCATTAAACAATTCTTGAAATACTCTATATTCAATAATTACACACTTTTGTATTGCCATCATACACACTGTTTTATACTTATTATGTACCGGTATCTTTTGGAACATTTACTTTGAGGAAACTACAACAAAGCTGACTTTGACTTTTGGAACATTTTAGCTGCAGTGTTAATTTTTCAGGCGTTTATTGCACCATTTATTATATTTACACTTACGGGAACTGCACAACCCTCAGAGGTGGTGCTGGTCATGTAAAGCATCTAATTGTCAATAGTGAAATGCACTTTGCAAATACAACAAAAATATTTGCTCATAGAAAAGCTTCTATTGTGTGTTGTCAGGATGTTGTGTCACACGATGTGACAGTTGTTGCGTAATATCTTCATTATATTCTGGTTCCAGTGACGTCCAGCAGCACGTCACTCATGATTGTTGAAATCCTCAGCAGAGGGAAACACCGACAGAATTTGGAAAAAAAAAAAAGTGTCAGTTCATTTTTTCTTTCTTCAGCAGAGTCGGCAGCAATAATTCCTGAAAACCCCACTGTGAAAGAGATGTATTAATATGTCTGTGGTGTTTGAATGTGAACGTTGAGAATCCCTCTTTGGTTTTAGTCCCTGATGCATTTTGAACAAACCTGAATCAACTGAGATAAGCGTGATGTGACTGCAGATATTTCTGAGCGTTTCCTGTGTCGTCAGTATCTCAACATGTTAAACAAATTGACCCATGAATGAGGATATTTCTCATGTTTCTTGTCAGGATTTCACTTCCTGTTTACAAACTTGCTGTCAGAGAGCAGTTTCAGGGACTGATTTAAATGGTTTCTCCTGTCAGAGGATGAGGTTTCACGTGAAGACTGCAATAACATTTGAAAAATATTACGCAATTAGTGGGTTCATGGCGTTGCTCTTCTTTTAGTTCAGATTGTTCAGACGCATCAGAAAATGATTTGCAAACCATTTTGCATTTCTTAGATTGAATGAATTTATTGTTTAATCTTTGTATATCTGTTTTTACCTTTGAGTGGTGCGGTTAGGGTGTTGACATTTATTGTCATTTTATTGTGTAGAACCATGTGTGCTACTTCAATGTGACTCAAGTTTCCGTCTTTCTAATTTCTTTGTCTGTTGGTTTTTGTATGTTCTAGATTTTTAAATCCATGTGCCCCTTTGACGTGGTTCCTCTTGTCTAAGATTTTTAAATTTTATTTTACTATTTCATTGTATTGTTGACTCTGTGCCGATGTGCAACAAATAGACTGAATGTGATATCAAGATTCATGTCAAATTATGTTCATTTTGAACATTGACTGGATTTTATTTCTTCTAGTCATTGTAATAGCTTGGTATCGAGGGGTCAGTCGCTGTCACTGTCCCAGCTGAGGCAGCACTGGAAACTGACTGTTAAACTCCATGAACACATTTTACAGTGAAGAGCTGCGCCACACTGTTGTTCTTCACTCTGCCACACGTGTAAACGCACTGTTAGATAAAAACTGTGTGCTGAGAAAGACACTTACACCCACAGACATTTTATTACCTCGACCAAGGGCCTAATGTTTTCAGTGCTGTTTGTTCATCTGTTACGAGTATTATGCAAGAAGTCTCTTAAAACTCGAAGGAGTGAAAACAGCACATCAAGAATGTGACACATCTTTACAGTGACATCTCATACCGCCAAACACCCTCAGCACGTTATCATCATGCTCCCCTCAGATGGCGATTGTCTGAGCCAGAATCTTGGTCACAGTTCGTCTGAAGCCTGTGAATAAACACACAAACCTGCACATGTTACAGAACATGTTCAGTAACCGTTCTGTCCCTTTTATCAGGAAATCCTCAGGACACACAACAACAAATACAGTAGCTGCTGTGGAGCACCACAGGTGAACGTTCAGGGCACTGAGGAGGGTTCAGAACCAGAGACCTGCCGATCCCTGGGCCAGTTCTGGAGGGGAGGAACGTGCCCGTCTCGTTCCCTCAATCAGCTTGATATGATGGCACGTGTGTGAGCATCAGCTGTGATCCGGCAGGAGCTTTGAATGCTGGTGAGCCTCAGTCTGACGCTGGTGAGAGGACAGAGCTTCAGGCAGTAAGACACCTACTCCACATGGTTTGGTTGATGGCTCTGAGCTCCTTGTTTTGTAGGCAGTAGACAGTGTTCATTAAAGAGGCTGATGGACTGAAACGTCTTTTTACTCATTTATTAGTAATTTAGAGATTTAAAACATAGAGTTGCGAAAATACACTGACCCCTGAAAGCTTTTTTTTTTGTTTTTTTTGGTGGGAAAAATGGATTGTTTTCCCTGAATAAATGTAAATATTGATAAATATTTGTGTCACTGTATTAGTCTTAGGATAACAGCCAGCAGCAACATACCAGCAGCAGAGGTCTAAATAAGATCTGCAGAAGCATAGAGATAAGAAGCCACGCTCTGACTCGTCTGCAGGATACATGTTTATTGTCTCAGTAAGAGCAGCATCTTTACGGGCTGTCATCTCCGTCACTCTGACCTGTATAGGAACTTCAGCTACATATAAAAGCCCTGATGCCTCTTACTGAGAATTGACAGGCTGGATTTTCCCTGTGCTTTGATCACACTTCCTTTGCAGCAGCCACTGTGTTTACCAGTAACTTTGTGTTTTGTACAGTAAGCCTCTGTGCAAACGTTCAGCTTTACAGTAGAAAAGGATGTATCATTCAGCATGGAACAGTGTGTTTGTGTTTTTTTTTTACAGTTCTTATTTTTTTTTTCTTCTGGTTGTCAGGTAGAGTGAAGTATTAGAATGAACATGCTTGGAGATAATCAATATATATAAGTGACAATGGAATTTCAAGCACCAGGAGTCAAGATGTTTCACTCCGTACTTCAGATCTGATGTTTGTCAGGTCAGTGTACGTCACAGACATTTGAAGTTTCTGTTTTCCTGTGGTTTGTGTGAGAGGCGTGGATTCAGTTTGTTTGCTCTGCTTTTGTTGTTTGGGACAGTCTTTACAATAATGACCCCAAATTAATAGAATTAATTTCACAATGATCAACTATATCTGACCAGGGCAGTTTGACTTCATATAGTAGACATGAACCATCAGAGAATCATGCCTGTGAATGTTTTTGGCAGTTGATGGATGGGTTCTGTTTTTGTCCCGTCAGCAGGACTAAACAAAAACCACCTGGCTGAATTTAGCCAAACCGGTGGAATGGACGTAAGATGGGCCTCAGGAAGAACCTGTTCACGTTGGTTATCAAAGACAGGTTTTGTAACATTGACTCAGTGGTTTTGGCTCCGTGAATGCAGAGCAGCAGGCTGAGATATAAAACTACAAGTCCAACCAGCTCCTCCTCGTGTTCATCACTGTTGGATGAAGAGCAGGACAAGGTCAATAAAACTAGTGGTCAAATGGCTTCATTGGACTCTTCCGAACCACGATCCACAAACCAGAGGATGATGGTATAAAGGGTTTGTGGGTTTATCTTTAGGAGCACTGAAATGAACTTCAGAAGTACTTGAATTTCTCGTGTCTGGTATGTTATTGCAGCAATGTCTGGGAAAAAAGGCACATTAATTATACAGCTGAAAGCACAAATAAAGACAATTATGTTGTAATGATTGAGTGCAAAAGGAGTCAAGTGGCAGGAGTGAAGTTATATTTGGTGCACTGAGGCAGGCAGCTCTTGGCAGCAAGACAGATAATGATTCAACTTTTTTTTAAATCTGAGTCCCTCAGGGAGGGTGAAGTGCAGCAGCACGGAACTCAGGAGGCTACAGACAACCGAAGATAAAATATACATGTTTGAAAATAAACTTTATATTTGAAATGATCTGGAAATGCAGAGTTCAGACCTCCACGGACATTTGCATGTATCTACATTTAATGTACACACACACACACACACACACACACACAACTTTGCAAAGTGTGTGTGATGGCTTTTGATGGCTTGGACGTCTCACATGAATGGTGGCTGTTCATTCGTTCCTTTAGTGCGCCACTTTTCATACCACAACCAATAGACCAATAGATTCAAATTGTGAATCTATGTTTAATGGAGATCTACTGTATTTTACATTGCAGGGCTGAGATGGAGCACACAGCGATCAGGACAATTTCCATCACTACACCTGGAAACCAGCCCGGCAGAGATGTCAGGTAGGAGTTTGTACAAATTTGTCCATTAGCTAATGACTGTGCTGATGTCATCGGTGCGTCGCAATGATATGAAATGTTTTCATTTCACATCTCCACTGCTCCTTTCTCTCGCTGAGCTCTGCTCTCATGCTGGATGACTGACTGGGAGGTGACGTGCAACAGCTCGGGTTAATTTGCTAAAGTGGCGTTCAGTCATTCATCACAAAGTCCTGAGGAGCAAGAAGACCTTAGGAAGCTCATCTGTTACTGTGACTGCGTATGTGGCTGGATGTCTGGGAGCTGCAAGCATCAGACATGTACTTGTAATAGAAAAGGTTTGAGGGCAGTTGGACAAGTGCAAGCTACTTGGAATTATATTCTTTGTTGAGAGGATTTCAGAAATTGTTCAGATTTTCAAATTTTCAAATTTGTTGAATGAAGAATGAACAGTAGGATTCACATAACCTGTTGTTGATTATACAACTGATATTTCCTGAGCAGACATTCGCTGTAATTTACTTTGAGCTAACTAGGTTTCATAAACACCAGTCACATGTTAACACCTTCCACATGTTCTTGTGTGATCAAGCTGCTCTTGTGTTCAGAGTCAATAGCTGATCACGTAAGTTTGCCAGCAAACCTCCACAGAGGCTGATAAATCTCCCTGGATTGATGGATTAGATTTATTCCCTGAATCCCTCTTGGGGATTTTTTTTTTGGCTTTAACTTTTTAATAGACAGAGAGCCTAGAAAATACACACACACACACACATGCACACACACCAGAGCAGCATGTTGTGTTTGTGTTTTTAACCTTCAAAACTAGAATGCATTTATCGCCTGTCATTGCGACAAAAACACTCCCATTGGTTTTCATTTGATTTTTAAATGACAAAATAATTTGGTATTTCCCTGAAGAAAAGAACAATTACAAAATTAAAAAAACAAAGCCAATAACAATAATGAATTGTTGATCAATTATATGGAGCTGCCTCAAATCCCAATTCATCGTTCTGGTAGTTTCCTTACAATAACTTACAATGTGTCAAACATGAGATGCCTTTTAATGTAATGTGTGCAAAGACCCTGAATGTGATGAATTACTGCAGTGGCTGAATATGGAATTACATATAAGAAATATCAATGAACCTTGACCAGAGTGATTTTTACAAAATTCCTTTTGTCAAATGTAATGTATCTAATACGTAACTGGATACATTTCTGATTGTGATGTACATATAATACACATGACCAAATCAATCTTATCTTTTATGACAATCTTATTGTCATAAAAGTGTGTGTCCAGTAGACTGTGTCTTTGTGTATGTGTGAAACTGACGTCAGTCTGAGACACAAAGCTGACATTAAGATAAAAGTTGGCTTGTGTGTGAGTTTGATGTGCACACAATGCAGCTGGCACCATTACAGTATCAAATACACAGAGAAATCAATTAATGCGTAAGAAATGAAATTCAGAATGAGACAAGGATGAAACAGTCCTATTCTTCTGTTTTTGCAATTAGAAGTGTGTGTGTGTGTGTGTGTGTGTGTGTGCGTGCGCATTCACTGTTAAAACTGACTATTATAAAATGGAGGACTATTTGTTGTATCCAGCACAAACACACCAGATGCCCATTCTCCTTTTCTAAAAGACCACAAGGCCCTCTGTTCCCACTTGTTTCTACAGCTGTGTGTGTGCGTGTATGTGTAAACACAATTTGTGGTAACATCGCACCTCCCCTGTTCTATTGGCAGCCCTTTTATCGCTACATCCATCTGCGACTGAGTCAGCAGATGGACTCTTTCTCCCATAAAATGAAGTGAGAAAAAAAAGAGTCCACTGCTCATGAAGCTCGTATCACGGATATGATTGCGTTCCTCCTACTACTCACATGTGTTTTGGTCTTTTCCACAGCAGACATTGTGACAGATCATCATGAGATTAACATTGTCCAACACAGATGAGACGTATATCACTGCTGCCCAAATATTATGGACATTATGACATTAGTATTCTCTTGTGTTCATTTGTTTAATAGCGTACGTATGATGATTTCTGTGACTGTTCCGTTAAGTCTGTCATTATTGAAGGTTAAAAATGTAGACCCCTGACAGCTCTAACTCAGCCCTGTGACGAATTGGGAGCTTTGATCATGTGATTACAGGAATTCTGCTGCAGACCCAGTGACGTTCACAGGGTGGACCTGAAGAGTGTTTGTTTGCTCCTCCACTATAAAATATTCAGTTTGGAGATAAGATTAGTCAAAGTGTGTGACTGAGGATTGTCCTCTGAATGAGTTATTGTTAGCAGGGGTCCACTGCGCTCACCTTCGACATCCAGTCAATATATACAGCCGGTGTTAAGTAGTCGTCGGCCTGCCTGATGCACGTTTCCACTTCATCAAAAGGGGCGACAAGACAAAACATCCACTCATTCATCAAATGGGTCACTTCCTTTCACCAGTTATGAACAGACTGATTCATCAACTGGTGGAATCTGAATACTACTTTCATTTCAGTGTTCAGTGCTGTTCCAAGTGGGCTAAATGCAGCCCATCAGGTGGAGAAGACAAAGCACTGAGTCATCCATCAGACTGGTTAATCTGGTCCTGGCCGCACAGTAAATTATTCAGCAGTTATTCGTCTTGTCCTTCGTGGACTGTTGTGTCAAGACGGATTTATTTCTCTGCTGAGCAGCTCCTGGGTGTTTGCTTCAGATCAAAAGTGACAATGAGAATCAGGCAGGTGGAGGTGATGTCTGATACGTCGGACTGATGGAAAAGAAAGCTGAAAGACGGTCTGCAGTCAGATCTGGATTTTGATTCTAAGTGGTAGTCCACTTAAAGGGCACGTGAGTGATTTATGTCCGCAGCTCTTAACAGGATGATTAACAGCGATGCCAAAGCTGAGGAGCCTCAAGCTGTCGCCGTGTGCTGCAGCGGCGTGAGCACAGACACTGGGTTATAAATGGAAGAGTGTAATTCATCTCTTTGCACTTTGAACGAGGTCTTCCATCACCGTCTCCACCTGCTGCCTTAAAACTTCATCCTCAGCATTTTAATCAGAGTGATCACAGACTAAAGCAACTTGGATTTTAATACGTGATTGTTACGTTCTTGGCATTCTCCACATTTCAAAGATTCAGCACAGGTTTTATTTCCTAAATTTCATGTCGCTTTTTTTTTTTTTTTTGCGACAAAAAATATCATGGAATATGGCGATACGGTCAAAATGTTATCTACTGTCAACAGCTTGTGCAGTAGGAAGTCTTGTTTTCAGTTTGTAAAGGCTGATCCTTCTTGGCGTCTGAAATTAAAGTTGGAGATTTTGAAGGAAAACAGAAAGCTCAGATTCAGCTGACATATTAAGAAGGCTGATCATCTGATTTTCTGTTTTAGAAATAAATACAAACTTTGACTGTCACCAGTAGAATTGACTGAAAAATGTAAAAGTCAACTTGAGACAGCTCAGTCGCAGAGCAACCGCTCTCTCAACAGAAATGTGTCAAACAAATGATGCTGATATCCTGCTATTTCACCGTATATGAGACTGTTTATCTGATAGGTTCTTTCTTCATGTTTGTGTTGTGGATATTTGATGTGTTGAATCCAGCACCAACCTGTTGCGTTGCCTTTAACACCCAATGTTATTCATTATTTATAATGTTATTTATGTATTCATTTTAATTTGCTATCCGTGTTTGCCCAGCTCTTCTCCGGAAGCTAACAGTGTTTTTCTGTCATTCTGTTTCAGACGGGATGTGCTGAGTCAGTTTGGGGTCATTACATCAGCATCATAAGATGAGGAGGCGGGTGCACAGTGACCGCAGGCAGGGACACGAGAAGCGGCGCACTGTGCTTTGGTTTGCAGCTGCTGGTTCTTGGCTAAATGTCGTGCTGTGGACTCACCTCTGGAAATTATGTGCTCAATAATGTTGAAAGGAAGAACGAATTCATGAGGATTTAAAGGGGCACCAAGTATGTTTTTTATTGCAGAATTGCGCCAAATGGTCATAAAACACCTGCAGGAGGTTGATAATTTCATCCAGGTGCTGTGGTTTCTGGCCTCCCAAAGCGTCTTTCCGTTTTGAGGGCTGTTTGAGCTGAGGTCATGCTGAGGCTGTTTATATGTTTAAATCCCGGCTGCTGGGGAGTGTAGTGAACACATCAGTAAACGTTTACTTAACACTTTTCTGATTCAGTGTCTTCAGGGTTGTTTGAGACTCTCCAGTTTTTTTCAGTAACCAAGAGAATTTCTTCTTCCTATGCTTAAGATGTAGAACTTTAAAGCCCCTAAATGTGCTATATGCTATTCTTATCTGTCCACATCACCAATTCCAAAGATCTCATTTCAGGTCAGAGGAGGTGAAGGTCATGAAATCAGAATGTTCTTCATTCATATTTGTAAGCACTAAATTAAAACCGATCACTGTTTTAATTTTGAACAAATAATGTAATAGCACCAGGCTGCGGTAGAGTAAGAAATCACAAGGTATAATCAGATCATACATGTGACATATATTCTGGCCAAAAAAGTAAATTAAAAGTTCTGGTGTGGCAATGCAGGTGTGCACATGTCCGTCACACACTAAGATTTTGCTGAACCTTTGGTGTAAATGCTGTAAATAGTTGGAAATGTCGAGTGTAAAGATGTAGTCAAGAGGTATATAGTTCATTTAATATGTATTTTTGTAAGATGTGAAAATTATATGAATTACACAACTGGTCATAGATGGTACACCGTTCTACATACTATCTAGTACTAGTACTACCAGTTGTTTGTTTGTGCTCAGTGTGACTGCCTGTCTGCGTCTGGGTTCATCACTACCACACCTGTGAATCTAAAGTCCACTTCAGCAGCCCTATTGTACTTTGTGCTGCTGCACAATGTGATTCAGCAACAGATGCACTTTGACATATGGAGTATATTATTGTTACAATTTAAAATAAACTTATATTTTTGAGATTGTAACTTGAGTACCATATATTCATATTCACATTCATAATCCAGATGATTTTATGAACAATTAAATATATAATCAAACATATAACTAGATGTTATTGTGCTTTTTTAGGGGTCTGTTCCAGAAAATTAGATTAGTGAAAATCAGTTTTGAAAGTCAGTGAAACTCAGTTTGTTGATCCTGAGAGGAGGAAAACTTTCATTATTTCAGAGTTACTAATAAACCGAATTCAAATATTTGAAACGTTTGGTATATTTTAGTTTACATTAAGATATAGTTGAAAAATAATTTCCAGCTATATTTAACAGGCCTCAAATCAAGCTGCAAGCATGAAAAAGAGACTGATCAGCATTAAGGCTTTACAACAAATACAGTATGCAGAACTGAGAATAACTGGGAACTGGCACTTTGACAACAGACACGAGACCAGTGAGGCATCAGTAGCAGTTATTAGATCAAACTAAAAGACTCATTAAATGAGTCAATGCTTTGACAGGACGGACTGGAGCAACAGCCTGCTGAGTCAGCTCTTTTCAGCAGGTGAACTGCAGTTCACGTCCAGCGCAGACAGGCAGGTCTCGTAACACATTGAGCTGATGACAATGAGTCACTGGTGTTCTCTCGACTGCAGACATGAGACAATAAATGGTACCGGATCATCAAGATGTGCCTCCTGTATTTGGCACCTTCAGTGTGTGTAAAAGTTTTTCCTCACTAGTGTGATTCACCCTCCTTTGTTGCTTTTTTTTAGTTCCGTAGAAGTTGTCTTTGGGTTCCTGTCGATAATGTGGTAACAGCAGAGTGATTGTGTCTGTGGTAAAATCAGTTCACAACTTCATTTTGGTAGCTGAATACTGCGCCAGTTAGAATATTGTGCCCCATGAGTCGAACCCACACAGAAAGGGGCTCAGGGTGACAAAGACTAAAAGTAATAATTATCATTTAATTGAAGTGACCTGGTAATAACTGACTGACCAGTCAAGTGGCATTATCAGGTTAGCGAGGGAATTTCAATAGACCTTTTTAAAAGTCTGTGAGTAAATTTCAGGAAGAAATTCAGTGTCTCATGTCAGCGGCCTGGTTGTAATGATTCAACCGGTGTGGAAGCATTCCTGCTGAACCTGCCCGCTGTTACATAAACACCAAAACAAATAGTTGGTTAGAACTTTTCAGATGATATAGAATGACAAATAAAGAAAAAAAAAACGGATAAAAAGACGATCACTCAAATTATTTTGTGAAGACAATCTTAAGATTTAATAAATATTTTCCCCTTTAACATTTAAGTTACATCTATTTTGTCCTTCAGTGGTTACAAAGAACAGATAGTGTGTGTATGTGTGTGTCAGTCACACAGTGCCTCCCTCCTCTGCAGCGCTGACTGAGAATATGCCCTGACATGTCTCACAGCTCACCACACACTCCTACATGCCGCACACACTCTTACATACACACTGATTCTCTACACACAGTCTGATTCTGGAGGGCCCATGACTGACAAGGGCTCCAGAAAATTGTGTAGAACTTAGATAAATAGATTGTATGTTTGTACAAAAATGACAAATGAAATCAGCATTAACTATTGCATGCAGACTCATAAGACACACTGGTCAGTTCAACTTCTACCCAAATGTCCCCAACAAGACACACAAAGACCCACTTCTAAATATGTCAACTGAAAGGCACAGAGGTTAAAGCAGCTGCCTTTGGATGATCGGGGTTCGAATCCCAGTCAGGACTTGTTTGACAGTTCTTGTAAATCCATCTTTATACCCACATGTCCCCAACAAGACATACATCAGGAGTTCAATGTCACTTCTACAGAGCTTCACTGACATTGTTCCTTTGAATCAGGTGGGAAGGAGCAAGGTGACATCTACAATGTGCAGACCAAGATTGAGAATCACTGAACCAAAAGCAAGGGAAACACAGGAAGCACATGACACAGGGACACATGACACACAGGTAAGAAATGAAACACAGGAAACACAGGAAACACAGGGGGAACAGAGAAACCCAAGGTCCAAAACAACACAAATGACAGCGATGGTCAAAAATCAAACCATGAAACCAAAGTGTCTGTTAGATTAGACTGATACTAAACTACTGGAGTTGAGTTTGCTTTCAGTTAATTCAGCACGAGAGCAGCTGTATTTTATCTACACACAAAGAACTGATTTTCTTCTCATTCGTGACAGATTGAAAAAAAAAAAAAAAGACAACTCACCCTCAACCCAAGTCAGTTCAAGTCCTCACTTGATGTGGTGAACAACACAAATTGCAGCCCAATGAATGAGCACCTTTCAAAGTAGCTCAGTCATTATGATTTCCTTCATTTCACAGTGTGAATTGTAAGCTATGACTGATAATGTGTTATTGTACACAAGCTCTCTCCTTCAGTGTAACCAAGTGTAATCAAGCGAGGATGACGACGATGCGATCAAAAACTTCAGACCTGTCGTGTGGGGAACGTGTCATGTAATGTACAAACAATGGTTCTCTGTTCACAGACTTCAGCATGTTCAGCAGCTCCCGGTAGAAGGGTGTTCCGTTTTGTTCTGTCTTGAGAATAACACTGTTCCTCAGACCGCCTCTGGTACAGACAGGACTCACCATCTTTGAGCCCCCTTGACAGAGCACATAACCCGTCACATGTAGACTCAATAAGCAAATACAGTATTACACATTAGGCGTGTTTGGGAGACGAGAGTTCGAGGAAATTCAAGATTCTAACTTCGGTCTTGTGAAAAAAATCAAACTGCACGTGAGTTTGAAGTTAAAATGGAGAAGCTTGAGGCAAAAAGAAGAACAATCAAACACAGATGCAGGCGTGCGCACTCACAGACACAAGCCAACAAATCTTTCTCTTTGTCAAAATGGACAGAATGTGAAACTGCTAAGTCACACGCTGACGCAGATACAGTATATATGCTAACAGGAAGTTTGGCAGTTCGTGTGTCGTATCCCAGAATATGAGAATATGAGTGACAGCATGTCCATGCTGCAGGAATGTGTGCCGAAAACAACAGGATAGATATTTCAAATGAAATATATTTACCACCTTTTATTACTAAAATTTCATTATCGATAATGATATCGCAAGAGCTGTTCCCAATGTTTTTCGTCAGTAAACCCTGGCGTGTAAGAATGTCAAATTTACCAACTTAACCTGATAAGTTACCTGATTTCTTACTTAATGATTATAAATAATATTGGACTGATCTAATGGTCTGATACATGACAGAGACATCCTTCAGGAAACAGAATAGGTTCTCAACATAATAAAACAGTTGGGGTTTAAATGCGTCACAAGAAATAATACTTCCAAGAATATACATTTAATTGTTCTAATCTGACATATTAGGGCAAATAAAAGCAGCCGGGATTGTAAAACTGCAAAAGATTAATTGAAATAAAAAAGCTCTAAATTTGAGCAGCAGATGATAAAAATGTCAAACAATTTGCAGTGTAATCCTAATTCTATTCTGTGTGGATTAAACGTGCTGTCGTCCGGTGTAGCTCAGAACTAACCTGCCACCTCCTGTCCGCCCATCAGCAAACTGCTCCTGCTTATATATCTGAACAAGAATAGCTCAGCCAATCACACAACACCACTGAAATAGGTACAGTGACTCAGCACCCAATCAGGTGACACATAAATGTTCATGACATTAGTCATACGGGTGAAACACAAGCAGGACTGTGATTGGTGGGTAGAGTTCTGTCTCACCCAGCAACTACACCCCAGTGGGTCTCACTGCTCCAGGCAACAGAGAGTTAAGGAGGAAAAATGACTGACTGTGGACCGTCAGTGATTAAAGCCAAAATAATCACATCTAAAAATAGATAGTTGTTTCAATACTGTTTACAGCGTGAAAACTCCTCTGAAACTTTTTCAGGAGTGTAGGTGTCTGGTTTTTCAAAAGTGTGTGTGATTTAAAAAAGAAAAAAGATGAGTCATTTAAAAATACGACAAGACAGGTGATTTCAGAGCAGGGAGGAGCTGGAGATGGAGGGAACATACTTCACCACAAAACAATTACAAAAGTACAATAAATGGGCTCGTGGATAAATGTTGGTGTTGTACTAATATCATATTGTTCATTCATTTTTGTTTCCTACTGTGTTTTGTTTGTTTTATTTTGTTTTTATCAAATTGATAAATAAAATGCATCACACTCAACATCCTACGCTCTGGTAGTTAATGTTTTGTGTGCCATTATTAAAGTGAACAAGCTGTGCAAAGCCCCTCAATGCCATCCATCCATCCATCCATCCATCCATCCATCCATTCCTAGCTGACGATGGATGAGGTGTACATGTTATACTATAAAACCTTTTTAGGTTCATTGTCCTTTTTTTTTATACATTTTGACATAACAGCAAAGCTTTCATTAATTCAGTCTGGTTTCATCAAATTCAACATACAGTTTCTGATCATGTGATCACGTGTGCGTTTTATGTCACCACATTGTCTGACTTGGTCCAAACTAGTATAGTAGGTGAAAAGAAACAGATGTACTCAGAATTGAGGAGAAAGTTTTTTTTAGCATGGACTTGGACAAGTACTCAGAAGAGACTGTTAATTTCCCCACACGAAGAACTGCGTCACCAACAGTGCCAGTCATCAGATTTATGAACATGAGGAGACACTTCTGGGAAATGCAGAGCAGATGGACACAATAAACGAAGAGGGAAAAATCTCAGATAATTGCAGGCAGATTTTAGGAGAGACAGTTCATTCCTGTTTGTTGGATGACAGTCAGAAGTTGTTTATCTTACTGGTGCTTTCAGATGGAACCTCCATTTGTCACATCATTCACACTTGTTTATACATGAAACTGAGTTTGAAGCCCAATTGATAACTGTCAAAAGATAAATACTGATGTACATTTTCAGTGTCTGGCTGATCTCTGTTTATAACTGCATTTAAATTTGAAATGGATTTGAGAGCTTCTTTGTCACTGTACAAACCTCTGCTGCTCTGTGCCCTCCAACGTTTTACTCAAGTAAAAGTGAAAGTATTATCAACTTATGTATCTACTTAAGTATATTCTCATAGATAATAAATGGCCCCGGTGCAGAATTGTTTTTAGAACTTTCACCTATGAAACTTAAATCTAACACTGTGCATCACTGTAACATAAAATCTTTCCAGATTTAATTACTTAATCTTCAATCCTTTCAATGTGTTGCTTTCTTTTTGTAAACTGTGTTGAATTTACATTTGCATTGTCTGATTTGTCCTGAAAAAGAATTAAATATGAAATCCTTCAAGATACAACGTGTTAATTCATCAGTATTTCTGATTATTAGCATTTTATTTTCACTTCTGGCAGTGATTTGTATTTATCTTCTTTTGGGTTCACACTCAATGAACCTCTGAATGTCACATTCCTATCACAGCAAATCAAAACCCTCCTCCACAAGAAAGAAAAAACAAATTGATTCTTGATTGTGATTCTTGGCATCTGGGGACGGATCCATATGGAAAGCACCTTTCAGGCAACTGCTCGGGTGTGGCTGGCGTTGAAATGGTGTTTAAATGTGCCTGCAGGCTGTTGAAGGCAGCGACTCCAGTCAACCTGTGGGTAAAATCACCACAGATCATTTTACTAATCAGAAAACCTTCAGCCAAACATGACACACACACAAACTGACAAGATACAAATCACGTTTTGTGGCAACTTGGAAACACCCTGCAACACAAAGCAGGAAATCCAAACTACTGTTAAAAGGGGAACTGTGACCTCTTTTCCCCTTTAAACTGAACAGAGAGGGACATTCGTCAGATGACCATTACCAGGCCATTAAAGACTTATCTGTAGTAACAGGAAATCAGTCACAAAGTGTCGGCAGCAACATAAACATGCATACACACAACATAAAGTCCAAAGGAAGAAGTGAAAGCCAGTAGAATGTAAACCTAAGCTATAGGAGGAACTTATCACAGTTGGGAAGTTATAATGTAGACACGACTTTCATGAGGATGTTTTATTCCAGTTTTATCAAGTCTGTTTTAACCTTCTCTTTTATTTGCTGATTTCGGTCCTTCAATGCAAAAGAAAAGAACAGGTTGAACAGAATTGTGAAAATGTGTGGCAAAGAATTTGCGTTAACAAATTTAAAGCGCTCTCAGATTTGTTTTGAGCCAGGGCTACCAGGAAGTCAGAAGGTATCCTGTCTGACTTCTCCCACCCACTGCCCTGCAAATACAGGCTAGGAATTCTTTCTGATGAAAAAGGCCAGAGGCGACTTTAAATAAAAGTAATTTACTTCGTCTTGTACAAGCGGAGAGTCTCACAATGTAACACAATACAGAGTCTCAGTGATAGAATGTGTTCAGTGATCTTTTATACAGTGGGTGGGATTCAAGTATGATTACCAAGAGAAACTATACTGTATACGCACCAACCAACGCTCTAAAGTACAGAGAACATGAGGGTAAGTTAAAAGACAACAGTGTGATCATGAATCATCACTCAGACAAGGGTGAAACACTAATTCCCATACATGATATACACTAGATTAAAACAAACAGATGTAAAAAATACAAGTGACCTCATGAATAAGTTATGATGACCATCATGTCTGTCTTTTGTTTTACTGTGTTTTTTCTGCTGGCTGTACAACAAATAGCCCTGACTCAAATGCACATTCTATGGAGAAAGATCAGAGCCAGAATGAATGAATGCACACAGAAAGATTCACACATGCACATGAAAAAAATTAAATGCACACGGAAAGATTCATGCATGCACAAAAAAAAAACAAACATCTGTGTACAATATGTTCAATATGTTCAAAATTTACAAATTACAATTACATTTGCCCGAAGCCAGAGTTTGAATCATCGGTCGGTCACTTTGCACACATATATATTATTTCATGTGCATGCGTGAATCCTTCCATTCTTTCATTTTGGGACTGATCTAGCTCCATGACATTCAACAGAATGAGCTGATGAGACACAAGTGAGAGCATGTGAAAGGACGGATGCGATTGGCTGAAACAAAAGGGAGCGTGGAAACAAGACACATCAGGACCGGGCAGGTCATCAACATGACTGAAACTTAAGAAACAAGAATAACCTAAAGCACAGATACACAGAAACACAGGAGAAACAGAAAAACTCAGAACAAGTCCAGAACAACACAAACAACAACAAAGGTCGGTATCAGACAACGACACAACTCGGTGTAGAAGGTCTGAAGGTGGAAGGAAGCGCATTGGAATATTTTGTTGTTTAATAAAACATGTCGTAGATGTGTAATGGACCACACAGACACTTTCACTCGCTGCAAATACTGTAATAGATTCAGGCCCACAGGTGGTCCACATCTGGTCCCCAGATGCATCCTGTCATCCTTCTGTCCTGGTCCTATCACTGAACTCCAACTCAACCAGTTTATCTCTCATCTGTCACATAAAACAATCCCTCACCTCCAGTGGTTCCCCTCAGTGTACCCGTCCAATTTCAACTTAACGTATTAGCAAGACATGGACATCTGGCTCCCAGATCGACCACCTTTGGAAGCCTGATGCATCGCTGTGTGTCTAAGATGGCTACATGCTTCAGCACCGTAACCTCAGTCTGTCATTTAATCAGGAAAAACAACAAATCAAATCAAACTGAGCTTGTGACACTTATTGTTTCTTATTGTCTTTTGTTTTTAGTTTGTTTTCTGACAATTAATGGATAAATGCTTCCCACTCAACACCCTATGTTCTGGTAGTTAATACCTTGTGAAGTGAACCAGGTGTGCAAAGGCCCTCGCTGCTGGTTGGTGAATCCACACTCATCCATCCATCCATTCCTCCACAAGAGCTCTACACATTTCACAGGTGTTTCCACGGTTCGGGGAAGTGTTCAGGTGATTCCAGGACAGAATTTCTCAGCTGGTTGTTCAGTTTGGTTCCAGACACGTCCAAGTTGGTTCCTCCGTGATGTGAGTGGTCATGTGGTAGATTTCCTGAAATCTACTTCTGATGCAGTTTTACATCTGCTGAGTTTACATCAAATGTCCGTCGCTTTTATTAACTGTGGCATGTGGATGTGACAAATCTTTTTGTGTAAAATCACACTCTGCCCTGTGGAAACACTGGTGTGGAAATTTGTGAGACTAGATTTGTGAGGACAGAACCAAGAGATGTTAATGACGTGAACAATGTCAGCAAACACAAAGAAATATTCATTCATTGCATTTTCTCATAGAAACGCATTAAAATTGACTTGTAACTTTACTCAGTGCAACACAATATGTCGTAACCCACTGCAAGTCAAAGAAACAAACAACATCGCAACCAAATGTAATGCCATGCAATGAAGGCCCTGAAAGCAACGTTGTATATCTAAAAGAAAAACAAAGCAAAGGAAAAACAGCAAATTAAAATCGATCAAGACGGTTGCACAAGTCTTTCAGGTTTTCACTGTGTCTCCCCCCCAAAACACCCCGAGTTCAGTGAGAAAAATCCATGTCAGGAGTGTGAGGCTGGAGGGACGAGCAGCTTTATACCTTTTTATGTTTGAAGATGTGAAACCTTTGATTCTGAATCCTGTGGTGGAGTTTGTGCAACAGCACCTGACCTTTTCGTTGACGTTGTTTTGTTTTTCTCCTGAGTGGGTTTAAAAAGATGCTTCACAGGGATTAGATGTGTTTGTCAGTGTGTTCTTGTCACAGTTCAGCAGCTGATGAAATATTACAAAATGAAATGAGGCACATGGCAGAAAAGGAGGAAGTCGTGTGGCAAATTAACTTAATGTGTGTTGCAGTAAAACCAAAGCTTTACCTGTCGTAAGAGCTAATGGTCTATTCTAGTCCTCGATCTTAAAGCTCCTTGCCATTGGAAATTTCCCCTTTATTTTTATCTGTCTGTCTTTATCATCAAAGATAATTTTTTACAAAAAATAACCATACATTACAAAATGAAACATCACATACTAGCACACATTTTTCTGTCCTTCTGTCATTTTTTTCATTGTTCAGAGCAGATATGCCTGTTCCATTTGGATGGGTTTAATAAAGGCTATACTGATAATGTATTTTAACTAATCTTTTCACATTTTTTTTAATACAATATTATTGTATTTGTTCATTTATTAATGTTCAAATTATAACTATATAGTATCCATATAGTATTTTTCTTCCTGACAGAATCCCTCTGTCTCTTACAGTGACTCACTAGATGGTTTGTTTTCTCTGCTACCAGTGATTATACGTTGCATGAACCTGTTATTAAACCAAAGGACCCAGAAAAAGCACAGACTGGATAATAAACCTCCCTCCAAACTACTTCTTTCCAATATTTACTGCCGGTGGAACAGCACACGTCCAATATGCTGTTTTGGTGAGAACGCATATTTAAGCAGTTACATGTTACAGGTCTGTAATTGTGAAAGGTGTAATCCCTCCCCCTATTGTCAGGTAAAACTAAACTTAAAACAATAGCTGTAAAAAAATAAGCCTGGAAACAACAGTATGTTTAATCTCAAACCAGGTGTCATGAAAAACAGAAAGAGACCATTGCTGTGTCTCAAATCGCATACTTACGTTAGTACACTTCTCTGTAATACATTATGCACACTACTACACTTACTCATACTTACTCACTCAAGTTCGCAAATTTCGACAGGGTGTTACTGTCTCAAATCAAGCAGTATTGTTGTGTACTTGTACCGCAAATGACTTGAACATTTTGACAGATTCTTCTACGAATTGCTGCCACATTTTGTGAATATTTACAACACATCGATCTTCGGACCTCACATTTGAAACCACAATGTTGTACAGTGATGATGACAATTTATCACACCTCAGCACCAAAGAATACGCCAGAACGTTGATGCCAGAAAATGTGCCACGGTTTACTAGCTAGGCCGCTAACATTAGCATTCGCTGGGATTCAGTAGGTGATATGTTGCTGTTGTCCACCGGAATCTCAAATCGTGATTATGTCACTAAGATGGCGGCCATTGAGGGTGGAGAGTATCCATCGATCCACACTTAACTTTTTGTCGTAGTACACTATATTTTCACATACTAATTCAGTGTGAACACTTATGTACTCAAACACTAAGTTTAAGCATAGAAGTACGCGATTTGAGACACAGCATAACAGATTCTGGAGTGATCTCAAACAGTTTTACTGACAGTCGGTTGTTGAACAACTTTCTCACCCTCTGACAGAGCAAATTACCAAAATGTGAGCGTCAAGCCGTTGTCATATCACTCTTACGTCACTAGTAGTTTTTAGCATAATGACGCGCTGACTTTAATGAGAGACTTTCAACCAGACTGACTCAAACGATCCTGACAGACGTTCATGCTCTCAGATTCTGCAGTAGAGCAGAAATAGTCCTGTGTAACATTTCCTAATACTAACGCCTTTGGGATGGAACAGGAAGTAGAGAACGTTTGCAAAATGCGGATCAATCAAACATTCATCGATCTTTTTTATATTCATCACAAATTCTGTATTTGTTACACAAAGAAGCCACAATGGGCATCAGGACTGAAATAAATGGAAAAACAAACCATTGCCCCTCTGACTGTGTTTGTTTGTCTTTTCAAAGCCTCTCTCTGCTTCTCTCTGTCGACCACTGCTGAGAAGAACCACAGAATCCTCAGGGACAATTACAGCCCTCCCTCACTTCTCCCTCTGCAGGCTGAGTGACAACCACATCCTCCTCCACAGTGACCTGTCTCGCAGTGGTCAACAAAATGAACGCTTCCAGCACTTCCAGGATTCAGAATTTTATGCTACGCCGAGTCATCCGACCATGACATCACAGACAACAGAAGTTATAAGGAACTTTTATGTAATGTCTCAGCTAAGTTTGCAAACCAAATATTGGAGTATTTATTCATATTTAACCTCTTAAAATGAGTAATGGGTACACAAATTGAGTGTGTGTGTGTGTGTGAGAGAGAGAGAGAGAGAGAGACATACTTGTGACCTCGGTCAGGATGGAGTCAGGCCTTCAGATTCACTGTGCTATTGTGTCTTGACTTGACGTTACAACCAAGTCAATTTTATTATGGACATAAACGCACACAGAAGGACCCAATTCAATTCCCCCCACTGTTCCCACTTGAGTGGTAATTATTGTCACCCCATTGACCTCCATTGACCTCCAGTGATCCAGTTCACTGTGAGTCATTAAAGAACTCTGAATCATCTCAGTCAAGGTTTTGTCGGTCAGAGATTGTGATTCTTTGATCAGTAGGTCATATGGATTGTATGGTAGATATTTCATTCATATAGTTCCAGTTGAACAACAGTATGTCTACAGTGGGACAGATGTAGTGCAGGCGTTGTTTACTTGTATTGCGTGTGTGCTCTGTGGGCTGTCTGATTGCTGGATCCCTCCCAAAAGGTTCATACTGTTCCTATCTAATCTAGTTCTTTGATTCACGTACGGTTTGAAGCCTTTATAGGTTGAGTTTGACCTGCGTCTGATACTGTGTTCTGCTGGGAGCTTCATGTTGGTGAAGCTGATGCAACACTGAGCTGGAAAACTGAAACACTGTCTGACACTGCAGCGCACCTCACATGCACTGACGCTTTGATAGTGAGACCAAAACAGTATAAGTCTGCAGACACATTCTCTCAGACAGCTTCTGAAGAGAGGTGACAAGTTGTTTTCTAAGTAACCTCAAAGGGCCACCACATTATTATCTTGTGATAGTTGGAGGCTGAAGAACCTGTTGTATTTTGTCATAATTATTTCATATGGTTGGTCAGATGGTTGTGGTCACCTTAATCCAATCTTTAACCTTTGGCCTCCTACTCATATGATCACAATGAACTTGAATGAGTAGAATGTGCAATGACACATCATCCTCAGTGTGTCCATGGATTCTCTGGGGGGGGGCATGTTTTATACTATTTTATTTACTATATGCACTAACAGGATCAATGCTCCAATTATACAAACTGTTTGATAATGACAATAACCAATGTCCATTCTTTTCTGTTCATATATATCTGCCCATCACCTTTGCACTCTGACAGATTATCTTGTGTGTTTGTTGTCAGTTCCTTCCTTGTCTGACTCCTGACTGGTTTAAAGCACCTGAACTATCCCAGTTTGTCCTGTTATTGGGCTCTTACAACCACAGTTTGACACAGAGGTCTTGTCCCACATCTACACTTCACTTGCAGTAATGACTTGGTTGGTTTGTAAGCAGCCAAATGCAGCAGCTATCATTCTTAAACTGACAATTTTAAAACAAAATATTGTTTAGATTATGGGCAGGATGACTCCACGGGCCTGACAAACCTTCTTCTGCGATGTGGCAACAGAGAACAAATAGACACGTTAACTTCCCAGCTAAAGGCCCCACCCACATCCCGTAAACTGCACCATGAGGAAATACGTCCCAGACCACAAGATTAAATCCTAACATGAGGCATCAACACGTAAAAATACAGAAGTGCTGTGCAAAAAGGTATGTCACAGCATTAGCTGTCTGGGAACGACCTGGTTAGTTGGGTAAATACCTTCGTTTCAGGTCTATTCTTGTGTATATCTGAGCTGTATTTACATATGTTGTGCAGCTAAGGTCACAGCCTCTTTGCCCTTCATGAGTTCCTTGGCTGTTGAATTTGTTTCTGATGAATCAGTGTTTTGTAGCTGCCAAGACAACCACACGAGCAACCCATTTCCCTATTTCCTCATCTGGTATCCCACCCTGGCATTCTGCTTCAGCCTGAAATAATATACCAGCTACACCACTGAAGATTACAGCTTGAGGGAATAGCCAACGATCTGTCAGCCAAATAGGATACATTTGCAGCATCCCTGTGTAAAGTCCTGTAATATAAAATATGCATTAATGCATTACTTAGACCTTAACATTTAATTTCTATGACAGATAAAGTCCCTATGTAGCATCTTTGACAACTTTAGTTCAGCAAAACTAAAAATCCAAATACAGTCTTCTTCTGTGGCTATGTAGTAACATATTATCAAAAGGATTAGCAAGACTGATGTGATGTAAACAAACTGATGTAGATGCATGCACAGATTTTGATTTGTATTTAGATTTTTTCACATATCCCCATTAATGGCATGTAGCTCTAAGGGCTCTATATTGATTCTATGAATGAAATACAATTTATTTTGGAAGCAGAAGTTTGTGCCCTGGGATCATAAATCATCCAATCTCGCCCTTGTTTTTTTCCACTGAGAATACGAAAACAATCTGTTTTCCCTGGTTCTGTATGAACAAAATTTGCATCGACATGAAGCCGTGAAAATGCATCGTCAGACTGTAGTTACTGCGGTAACAACATCTGCTCACTTTGAGTCGCTGACACCCGAAGTAATCAAAGGAAGCACAGAATAACCGATCTCAGAAAGGTAATTCTGTCTCTAATTCTGTTAGCCTAGCAAATTGAGCCGTCCAAATGTGATTTTTGAGCGGAAAATGTTGCCAATCTTGTCGGAGTCACTGCGGTAACAAGATCTGCTCACGTTCAGTGGCTGCCGCTTGAAATAAATAAAACACTGAGAACTGAAAAATAAAGAAACAACGGCGAGACTTGATGCGTTGCACACAGACAGACCAGTCACAGGCGCAATTTGGTCACCGTCCCTCACTTTTCTTCTGATACAACCTGTATGAATGACTCAGCAGGAAGCTGTACCCACTGCACTAAGTTGACACGGAAATTGGTGTAGAAAGCTGGTGATTTATATCATTTATTATATCAAATAGATTTCACCCTGGGACGTCGCCCACATTGCCCATGGTCAAAAACCGTCCTAAGGCTATTGTTAGAATGTTTAGCCTTCACATCACATCACGTCACATCAGTATACTTTCTGGAAGTACACGACCTATGTACTTGACTGGCAGGAGCCCACACTCACAGCTGCCGACAGCAGGCACTAAAGGAAGCGATAGACTGGAGGTCTTCAACCACAGCATCCTGAACACACCTCCCCTTGGCCTCAGCAGATTGAGCCGTTTCAAGTGTGTGTGTGTGTGTGTGTGTGTGTGTGTGTGTGTGTGTTTGTGTGTGAGGGCAGGTGTCAGATTCCTCCAGCTGAGCCATCCTGTCGCCTCATACCTCTTTGTACCACAAGAAGCAAGAAGCAACAGTGAGTCAAAGTACTTTTGTAATTATATGTTCAGGCACTGACTTGCCCCTATGCACACACACACGTACACACACACGTACACACTCACACACACCTCTTTGAATGCTCCCTCAATAAAATACGTACAAAATGGACACTAACTTTTCTGCTCCCTTTCTTAAAATCAAACCTATTGAATGAATTAAACTTGAAACCACAAAGGGTTTAAAAAGAAACATCTCTACCTCCGCAGACTGGAATCCACCCTTCTGGAGCAGCTTTGACTCCTGCACATGTATGCGTGTGTGTGTGTGTGTGTGTGTGTGTGTGTGTGTGTGCACACAGCCATTTGTGCACTTGACATGCATGAGTGTGTGTTAATGAGTTGTGTGGCTGTGTGCGCCAAACATATAATTATCTGAGCATGTGATTTGACTTGTGGAAGGTACCGTTTTCTCCATGTGTCTCTCTCTCTCACTCTGTCTTCTCTCTCTCTCTCTCTCTCTCACACACACACACACACACAAACACACACAATATGGAAACAAACAAGAGAGCATTCAGTGGCCTGAAATGAACTAAATGACCTGACAGGCTGCAGCATCCCTTCTCTGTCAATGTCTTTGAATTTACTGTTTTGTGTTATCTCACGATGACGTCATTTTTCTTTTCACAGTTTGTGAGCAGATATTTTCATCATGACTTAACCAGACTTACATTGAGTGCATATGCTGTGTAAATGTCACAATGCAGACAGACAGCCATTCACATTCAGGAGGATATCGGAGTACCTGGAAAACCCACACACAGCACGCAAACTCAAAAAGGTAAATAGTGAAACAGGAAACAGTGCTTATGACTATGACTTGATTAAATAATATTAACATCAATAAATTGACAAACACAAAACATTAATCATTTTTAGTTTTTGCCTCTCCAAAACAAGCATATTATAAATCACCCCTTCTCTATAGAAAGATGAAAAAGCTTTATTTACATCAATTGTAAAGCCATTTTAACAGTAAAACCACAATATTTTCAGTGTGCAATAACATAATTAACAAATCATAACAAAAGACATGTTGCTACAGTCGCACTGGGTCGTTCTGCAGAGTCCCACCAGGTTTCTATACAGCAACATTTTCAGGGATACGCAACATACCACAGCTTGTACTTTTACTTCATTCTGCAGTTTTCTGGACTGTTCTGGTGAAAGAAATGTGTTTGTGATTTTCCTCATACAGTCAATAGCTAAAGAATGAACCCTCTGTCATGTGGACTGATTAATGAATACAAATCCATGGCAGGATTTGGCAAAACGGATCCAGCAGTGTTCATGAATTTACCCTGACTGAATTGACCCATGACTCTTCCTGTATATATAGCGACAACCACAAATGGTAGAAGACACCTTAATAAGTTTCCATATCAGTTTCAAAAGACAGCGATTCATCTTTCAGTTTCATCCCAGCCATGCTCACCTCTCACTCTTTAGCTGGAATACAGTACTTCAGAACGAGGTCTGAGGTTACACATGGCGTGATGTCACAAACATGCAGTCGCTCTGTGTCAGAGGAGCGGAAGTCTTTGGATGCAGAGAGCCTGAGATGTGTTTATTTCAAAGGGGATACAGAGTCAATGTGTACATGAAACCAACAGCAAAGGTTGAGTATGACTGGAGTTGGAAGCTTTGGGCTTTCATTTCTACACTTGAATGTCAGTTACATTCAAGTGAAAATGAAGATACATAACGTGTTTTTTGTGATGATGCTGATGTGTCAGAACAGAGTCTGGGGTTCTACAACATCTGTCCAAAGCTGAAGACAGGACAGCTTGTTTGACACCAATGCAGCATGAGATTACACAGATAACAGACTTACTAAAATGAGAGTTTAGGGATGATGAAAGAAGGATCACATGTAATCTGTGATGTATTCATGTTGACACAACTGTGCAAACATCCCGAGAGCGGCTCAGACGGACTCAATAGTCAGATGTTGCCACTAAAACAATGTTCTCTTACACAGGCTGAGGCAAACTCTAATTCAGCAAATTCTAATCAAAACCCCATGAACTTTGGTGAATTACACAATCTGAACAAAAAGGAAAAATTCTCTTTGGTGACGATGCATCAGTGTAATTGAAACCTGCAGCTGTGTCTCGATTCACGTTATTTCCTACAATTCTGTTGCACTTCAGTTGCAATAAACTACTAAAGAGTACTTGAAACATGACAACATGAAGTTGAATGGTTTCCATCTTGGAGATGATGGAGAAGGGCCACGACATATTTTAAACTTCTGAAAGTTGTATTGAAATGGTTGTGATGAAAAATACAATGAATGCTAATGAAAAATGTCTAGCGTCTGCAACAAGTACTAGTTCTAGCTTCAGCATCTGCAATGATTTGATATAATATGAAGAGTTTCTGGAATGAGTCAGATGGAATCCTGGTTACGACTACAACAGGAAATGACTTCCACATTTGGTTCCAAGAGGGCAAAACTAGCCAGATGTGCACGGGCCCAACTAACCAGTTAGTCCTGGAAAGGTTCTGGTGTGAAAACACTTCAGACTTTCCAAGTCAAGTGCTGCGTCATTCTGGTGTGTCAAGCTGGAGCACATTAATAAAAAAAAAAGAAAGAAAGAGCCTCGGGTGGATTCTCCCTTCTCAGCCCACTTGTCTGTGTAAATATTTTCACTGTTATAAAATTAACAAAAATTAACCTAATTATCTGAAAGGAAAGTTAAAAATGTGCTTAACCTGAAGCCCAATCCTGCCAGGGTTTGCTGTATCACTGTCAGCTGAACCAGTTGGTTTCACTTTATTACCATTTGTTTGTTGTCCAAAAATGTCCCAGTTGGTGTGTTCAATGACCTGGCGCTGATAAACATGGCTGCCAACTACCTTTATCTGGCTGCCGATCAGAGATTAACTGTTTGATTATTGTGGAAACATCGTTTACTGTGTAAAACAGTGTCAAAGCTGAATGCAAAAGCTGGATGATGAAACAAGACAGTGGGAAATGGCACGGTTTAATTATTTACAGCATTTTTCTCTCTTTGAGTTTCACTTCAGTGGTTGAGAAAACTTTGTACCCACTTTGTATTATTGTATCAACAATTTCAGAAATCCTCCTTTTGTTTTTTATTACGATTAAAGACTCAGATATTTCATTTAATCCGGAATACAACCGAAAGAGAATACAACCTGATTTCTTCACTTTTTCATAAATTCATAAACATACTGGAGAAATGTTCCTTGAAACCCTTAGAAAACTACAGATTTAGATGAGTTGTCATCCACAGCACAGCACAGATGAGTTGTTATGTGTTGATGTGGAATACATCAGTCAATGAAATAAACCTGAGAAATCTGTCTCCACGGTAACAGATTGATTTCCTGTGTTTGATATGCAGTAAGTCATCATAAAGCACAAACACTTCAGCCCTGAAATCTCATTTACCCAGGTACCTTTGACAAGGATCAGACAGATAACAGCAGGTGCTATGACATGAAACTTAAGAACAAAAAGAAAAAACAGAGGTTACTGCAAATGAGCATCATTTGACACGAATCAGGTTGACAAATTTAAATATCGTCAATACTGATATATAGTAAGTACGAAGTCTCCGCTTGTCTTTTGCACACAGAGATGGGATTTTCTATTAGTTTATTTAATCTGCTCAGCTGAAGGTGACATAATTTCCCTTTAAATGTTCTTAGTTGTGATCAAATCAAATTCTGTAATTTATGTCTGAAACGTTTGCTGGATGGATTGACATTCTGGGTATATACTGCATACATTTTGTTTATAAACCACTGAAACTGCTTTGTGGTATATTAATCCTGTCCCATTGGCTTCTTCTGGCTAATTAAAACATAAAAAATTGTTGTTTTTTGTTTCATCTCAATGCATCAGGACTATAAACAGTTCGTATTAATTCACTCTGTGGACACGAGCATGTGAAGTACGTATATGCACATTTGTGGCACATTTGTTTTGGAAAAACAGAAATGATGGACAGACATAATAACATTTTTAAACGGAGTGCAAGATCCCCTTTCCTGATTGGAGACCTTCAACGGAGAAAAGGGAGCGTGTCCATTTTGCCTACTGGACCCATAATTTAACAACCCCAGTTCTGAAAGTTCCATTTCTGTTGAAACGTTGAAATAAAACGCCTACAAAGAAGCTAAAAATAACAAAAAGACAATAAGAGAAATTTGTAAAAGGCACATTTTCCACAGGAGTCATCTCCCAGGGCGCGGGTTAAGTGATATGA
>CAAKHB010008410.1:43649-60623 GCA_901007665.1 Aeoliscus strigatus
CCCTCCTGCTTTGGAAAACAAGTGCAAAATCCAGACTCTTTGGCTGCATCACTAAGGCTCAGCGCTCATGAAAGTGTAAAAATCCAGACATTTCCTTAAAGGCATTGAAAGGGGAGCTCTATCCAGTCCTGCGACACCTCTCTGAATTGGAAGAAGGTCAAGTGAGGGTCAGATATATGTCCCCTAGAAGAAAGACAACACAGGTAGGTTCTATCAAAGATGCTACGTCTGCTGGGTTTGCCAAAGGCTAAACCTCTGTGTGGTCATTGCGGCTGCTCATCCTCTCTTGGAAGTACCGTCCAATCAGAACGAGCAGGAGGCCCATGATGAGCAGGAAGGCGGGGTCCTGGTGGATGTGTGGCAGATGGTTCGGATAGATATCGACCCGTCCATGTCCACCTGCCACTCCCTAGAATATAAAAAGAGAAGAAGAGACTTTTAGTGTAAATTAAAGAAATGATTCAATAATATTAATAAAAACAGTTTTCTACAAAACAACTGCATCAACAACTAAACATTTAACTGACAGGTAATCTATGTTTCTTTTACCGAACGTAGGGCGCGCACATACATCGGAACACACTGTGTTAGTTGGATCCCTTGATGACTTCAAATCAAAGCGACGGCACAAGTACTGTTGTGTTATGTTTACATCCACAGGAAGCAGATAAGTATAGTTTTCACCATCCTGCCACTGCTCTTTCTCTGTCTGCGGGTGTGAAACTCGCTTTTATGTGTGGGTGTGTCTCCTGTAATCTGGATTAATCCAAACAATAATTATAATACATTTTCACTGTATTTCAACCATAGACGTCCCAGTGAACTCTGTTTAATGCCACAAATTGATTGGATGAGATCAGAACCAGCCTGTGACGTTTCTAGGTAGAAGTTACGAGGAGTTTCTTGTCTTTTTACCTGCTGACCAATAGTCTCAAGTCAGTTTTTTTGAGCTTGTTGGCACAAACTGGATCAAATGAATAATGTAGGAACCATGTAGGATCTCTGCGTTGGCTCCATTAAAGACACACGCCTGATGGATGTGACATAAACTCTCAACACAGTCGGGCTATTTCCAGCGTCCATATCAGGTAGTGACACATGTTCTAATAAAACATGTTCTTTTCTGCCCCATCAGAACAGGCCTGAAAACTAACAGGAACCCTTCAGTGGCTGAAGAAAGACTTCTATTCTCCAATATTGTACACTTCTCTGACCATATTTTTAATTTGCATCGACATTTTGAACCTGAAGATTCATCCTCAGATGAAGAAAAGTTTAATACTTAAAAACCAAAATGAGAATTACTAAGATTTTTACAAGAGTAGGAAAGGGAGTTCTGTTTTTTCTGGCAGACAGCTCCCAGTGTCCTTTAAGTCCTTAAATTAAAGCCTGGCCTGGATTGTACAAATCCATCCAGACATCGACTCACACAGAATAAGCCTTTTGCCTCAGGGCAAGACTGTACTCTGAAAAACAGGATCTTTACTGACAGCAGGGAGAGAGAAATATCAAAGCTGCGTGGTTCGAGTCGAAAGTGTGAGCCAAAAGCCCCAGAAGCCGCTGTAGCCGGAGGAGGAAACAGGTGAAGGGAAGACTGGTTAAGTCTGTGATTAATCACAATTGACCTCTTGTTCTGCCTCTGACAGCTGAGTCACACACTGACACGCAGGTCAACGATGGCCGAGGAGCCTCAGACAGTCTCAACTGAATCAGTTTGACCTGGAGGCTTAAAAATTCACAGAAACTCATTTATAGCTCACAGCAGACTCATGAAGAACGAAATCAATTGTAATTAATTTTAGATGCAAGGGTTTATTGTGAATTAAAGCCCATTATATTGTCTTTGACCTGAACATCTTCTCGGAGCACAAACCTTTTAAAGGAAATAGAGCAAATTCTGCTGGTGTCACTTCCAGGACAAACAATTCCAGGGTTTCCACTGGCGTACTGAGAGCTTGACAGCTGCTGAACATCTTCATGATGCTATTATTACACAGCCATTAACATTAGCAAAAACACACAGTAAATCCAGTTTTATACTGGTCTAACTTATTTCCATAACTTCATGACTTTCAAGATGTGTATTTTTGAAATGTGTTAACACCTAAAATTATACAAAATTACCTCATGAAATGTGTTACATGAAATGATACAAATCTTAAGAGACCTAAGATGAATTCCAGCGTCCTGCCTGTTAACTGGTTTGCCAATAACACAGTCAGCAGACAGTGGCAGCAGTTTGACACAGGATAAGATCAGCCATCAGTGATTTATTGTCCAACATGATGTTGGTGTAGATCTAATCTTATTGTGTCGCTAGCTGGCATTCCCCGATGTAGTTACACAAAGCTGTTTCAGGAACATTTGGCATTATTGTCAGTCACACTCGTGCTTGAAGCCTATTATTCTATCAGATATTACACGTTCACACTCATCCTTCCTCAATACACCTTTGGAGGTTTTAAGGTTGCCTCTTTCCTCACCACATGCTCTAATTATTTTGCCATGATGTTTGCAGAACATAAAGCAAACTCATTGTATGTTTGAATTTTCTATTTGTTGATCGACTGATGTCTCTGTAACCGGACGTTGGTTGTTTGAAACGGTTTTACATTGTAGTGCAACAACAACCTGTACACAGAGCAGCTACACTCGTAGTATACTGGGTTGTGATAGACTGAGGTGCAATGAATAGTAAATCAGATCGACATTGACTCTTTCCATGTACAGCTAATGAAGTGCAAGGTATGAGGTTGAGGTATGCGGTTTAACTAGCTGACCATGTCAGCTTGTGTCCGAAAGCTTCAACCTGCAATATTAAAAACAAGAGGAGGCTGAATTGAACCCTGTCTTCAATTTTAATCAAGATTTAGATATCTAAGATAAAGAGTATAAAAGAGTCATGTGGCACGTTGACTAAAAGAAATAGCTGAAATGCCCATCAGCAGTATGCTTGAAGCTTGCTTTTATGTACCGTGTGTATGTGTAGTGTATGTGTTCTTTTGTGTGTGCACAAACTGTGCAGTTCTCTCTGCTTTATTTTGTGTGTTGGCCTGTGCAGCCGCTGTGGGGATGACATTGTTTATTCATCTGTGTTGTCTGCCTTGGTAATGTTTTAGTCTGTGGTCAAAACGGCGGTTATCTCATTTCTGTAGCCTAATTTTCCCTTGTGCACCCACTGCGGTGTCCATAAAGCTCTTTTTATTCACCATGTTTTGCAGAAATCGCTGGGATCTGCACCCGAGACTGGTCGTATTTCACAGTCGAAATGAAAGGTTTAACTGCAACCAGAAGCAGATGTGCTCGCCAGCTGATGGGCTGAAGGCTGCAAGTATGACATGAAGCCAGTTTCTAAAACACACACATATACACACATAAATAACCCCCATCCATGATGCAAGGGTGAAAAACATCCAAACACACACGCATGCATATGCACACACAGGGATAAACATGCAAGAGCATCTAATCATGCACAGCACAGCAGGGAAAAGACGCCTCACTGAAATGTCTGATGTGTTTAAAACACTGCATCATTGTTTATGAGCTACAGAAACACGTGGTGGTGTTAATTTAAGCCTGAGGACCAAGAACGCTCTAGCCAAAGTTGCAGGTGTGTGATTTTCCCATGAGCTCTTGAATGCAGCATCTTTTCATATTCATTTTTATTGGCATTAAAAAATGGTAAGAAAGAGATGTCCATTGTGAATACTTACACATGTACCCATCATGTACTAAAACAGGTTAAGTCATGGAAGCGTGCAAAGTATAGAGGGCTGTAACTGTTCAGAAGATCCATTTGAGAGAGACTCCATATCCTCATTTAATTTATGCACTATTTGTATTTTTTTCTTCCCTACCTGAAGAATTTCACTGCTGTTTGCACCGTGTGTCGAGAGGACTGCAATTTCATCTGTGCTGTATATCATGCATATACAGTATATTTGACAATAAAGTTGACTTTGACTTTGATATGAGCATAAAACACAACAAAACCACAACCACAATGTTCGTACTGTCACAAGTACAGAAGTGATGAAATGCTTCCTCCCACCATTCGTCCTGGCCTAAACTCTGACTTTTGTCAAAAAACACATTTACACACATTGAAACTTTCTACTACTGCACCACATGGTAGAAAAAACTCATTTACAGCCCTGATCTTAAATACTGGCTATTTCAAATATGTTGCTTTCCTCCTCCTCCTCTTCGCTCTTTGTCTTTTCTCGGTGGAAACATTGAGTCAGCCGCTTCAAAAAGACTCATGTGATTTTATTTGGTCACCACAACTTACTATGCTGCCACTCAGAAATAGCTTTGTGGAGAATGTTCCACTTACAGGCACATACACAAGATTCAAAAAGCAAATAGACTGTTTCAGAATTCCTCTTTTCTATCTTCATGGTGCAGTCATGCAAACCTCGGCCCACGTTATTGAGTATGTTTATCTTTACTTTACATGAGTGCTTTCTGCCACACACACACACACACACACACACACACACACACCAGTGGTGTGTCAGAGGCAGAAGCCATAGCTCAGGACCAAAGCAACCCCCAAACAACAAATGCAGTTTTCTTTCTGTGCGAAAATGACTTCACCTGATGTGCAGAGAATGGGATTTCCTACAAATAGTCACTCTCGGAACGTTAATTGCTGCCTAGGTTTCTAGTGTTGGTATTTGTGCTCCAACAGTCCGTCTGTCCCAGACTGCGTAACAACAAAACATTTGTCCATCAAGCAGCCTGAAAACAGACAAATACCACAAAAATAAAGTATAAATAAGTGTAATGTAAGCCCTGAATCCTACCAGTGCACTATGAGATCTGAGTCTTTCTACTGCTCAGTGTGTGTGTCACACTGAAACACACACAACAACACAAACGTCCAGCCACTGACACCCGCCTGCTCCACAATGTTCGTCTGAGTTATTTCTGTCCCATAGTTTCACCTCCAACAGAAAGATGACAGAGTGAGTGCTGGTGTGTGTGTGTGTGTGTGTGTGTGTGTGTGTGTGTGTGTGTGTGTGTGTGTTTTGGTAGGATTGTCGGGATAATTAGACCTTGTGCTTTACTCTGAGAGCCCTTAAACCACAGGACTGAGCAGTAATGAATCTACCCTGTCACGGACACTAGACTGTCACACTACTCACTGAGGACGTTTACAGATGTTTGAAAAACAGACGTGAAAAACAGTGAACTGTGAACATTTTCTCTCCAGAGAAGAAAAGGTTTAAATGAGGACAACAAGGGGATAATTTCGCACCAGAGAACACATCTTTCTTCTTTTAAGGAAGTATTTCCAACAGGTTTGTGGTAATAAAATGACAGGACACGTGTGTTTCTGTGAGCTGGAGCAGATGAAGTGGCTAAAAGTGATGCTCTTCTGTCTCTCAGACAACAACACCATACGATGAGGCTGATTAAATGATTAAACCTTCAACAGCAGCAGAGGCTGAGCAGACAGGACACCAGCAGCTCAGTGGTCCTGAGGGAACGTAATCATCAACCTGACTGGAAAATGTAGTACTCTGATCTGAAGTACCATGTGGAATGTTGGATTTGGTCACCAGCAGACCCCTGACATCTCACCCACCGCTGGCAGGGATGGGAATCCGTCTGATGTTGTTGAGCGATGAATGATTCTGCTTACTGGTCTATTGTCCTGAATGTGCTGGGATTCCATTGGTACTCGTGCTGCTGGTGTCGCTGTTGTTGGCAGTCATCTCAAAAAGTGGAAGCAACGTCATTTCTACGTCACTAAGATGTCAGCTGCTGAGGGTGAAAAGTGTCCATCGATCTACACACCAGTTGAGTGTGCGCAGTACACTACATTTTCACATACACTGTGAACACACTTGTGTACTAAAAAAGGGATGCAATTTGAGACACAGCATTGGAGAGAACTTTGCAAATACAGTTGTATCATCGCTGGCCACCAAAAATCAACAGGTGACAATCCAAACCTGCTTGATGGTGTCACCCTCACCTGCTATCGTCATCAAATACGCGGTACAGAAAGCTAAAAAAGGTTTTATTTGCAAACTGAGGTGCCTGTGCAGAATCCAATCCAAATCTTAAACACCACCATCCCAACCGCAGCCTGTTCACCCTTCTGCTTTCTGGCAACTGAAACAGACTTTCTGCTGTTGTCCCACCAAACCACAGCACAGCTTTTGTTCTTCAGGCTGAGACTCACCCTCTGTGACATTCAGGGACCACAGGTTTAATCTTGTGATACAACCCTGTGTGTGTGTGTGTGTGTGTATGTATGTAAGTAGTGTATGTGTGTGTGAGGGTGTATAGAACAAATGATGTGACACAAAGCACTAATCAAAGGAATATGGTAATGTTGCACATCAGATTAAACATATATATATATATGATATATCCCAAACACCAACTAAATGAATTCATCAAATCAAATATCAAAATCCATGTGACGCCACCAAGTCAAGCCACTCGCCACATTTCCGCCTCTTCCGCTGTGGTACTTTATGACAAACACACCAACAACTCCTGAAACCAAAGCAGACAGTCCACAGATTCAAACATGTCCTTCAAAGCTCTCTAACATCAAAGCATCAGCCAGAAATAACCCAAAGAACAGAACAAAACAGAAACTGCTCCATCCAACTATAGTTGTAGAATTTCTCAGATCTTAGCTTTATTACTCAAATGGACTTAATGCAGAGATATACTCTGTTTTATTGTGGGTACGCGGTTTTCGAGCAGAGACCTGAAAAATGGCTTCAGGCTTCAAGGGTGAAATAGAAGCTTTTTTATTGCATCAGCAATATCAACTGCCTAACCTGTCTCTACTGGACTTCATCCTTTGTTATGATGGAAGCTCTGATTTAAAATCTCTGTAACATGACAGTGTCCATCCATTTCTTGGTCAGTGGCATGTGTTTGCCATGTCATGTCCAGAAAAAGAGAGATTCCAATGGATTCTGCCTTCATCAGTGATTCAATATCAGACTGAAAAAATCTCAAATGTCATGTGTAACCATGTGTGTGCACTTCTCCACAGCAGCACCTGGCAAGAGAACAGGGAACAAGCCACCATGTTCCTCTTTTCTCTGCCTCCACATTGTTGCACAGTGTGAACAAACACACATGTACACACGTTCTTGATAATTCACAGATGGCTTGGTGTCAATACTCAAACACACACACACACACACACACACAGCTTGAGTCGCATTCTAGCTGTGAAGGCCAGTTCCTTTGAGTGACTTTTGACATGGATGTAAAAATATAAACAACATAATTAAGCGGTAAATTAAATACGAATGTCATTCTCAGCATATAAATGCAGTGATGACCTTAAACTGAATGGGATGAGTCACACATTTTGTTTTGGGAGAGAAGTGAAGATAGAATAACATCCTTAAAGGTGCATGTGAGTGTGTGAGGTAAATGCAGAAGCTTGAGCGAAGACTTCCTCTTTGAGGAACCAGAGGCTTTGACACGGCAGGAGAAGCACGTGCCGTGCTTATCATCTAGGAAGTTGATGCTTTTGTCGCTGTGACGCTTTCAACACTGGGCGAGTGTTTGAAGCGCGTCTGCTACTTCTCTGATGTGATTAAATTCAACCAATCAGAGAGACTCAGAGCGAGTTGGCTTTTCGACTGAAGAGAAAATAAATCTGCGATGATGCAATGTGCTGAAAGGTTGCCAAGGAAACTGAAAGAAGAGGAAATGAACGCACTCAGTGATTAAACATCATAACTCAAATTAAGTGATGGATTTAGCCAACAGCTGTTAAAAGTTGGGATTCTTATAGAAGACTGCAGGTTGTGCAGGTTCTCCGGTCCTGATGAAACAGCCTGGCAGCAGCAGTGACTGAGGGAGATTAGTGAGAAGAGACAAAGAGAAGCTGCTCTTATTTTGAATAGTAATTCCATAGACGGTGATTGTAGCAGTAAGTCTTTGTTTCATTGCTACTGCTGGTAACTACTTGAGGACGCAGCAGCAGAGAATGCAGCTGTTTTTTCTCTGTTGTGTTCAACAGGTTTGTCGTCTTCTTTGTGTTTTTTGCTGTGATTGTTATGTATGTCGGCTTCAGGCTGTCTGCTCGGATATTTTCTGATCAAGACTGCAATGGACAAAAACAGCTTGACACAGTCTCCCCACTGATCACCCCAGGGCAGTTTCAAGGACATGTCTACTAACCCACACCCCTTGGCAAATATCTGGTTGTTTTTCTGTTTTTCAGTGTGGTACTGTGGAATAAACAATCTCTAATCAATTGGGATATTAATTAATCAAGTTGACAGGAATTTAATGCATCCCCCACATCACTCTGAACAAGAAAAACAATAATTTGCTATCCATAAATAAAAAAAAAAAACAGACAAGAGCAGAATAATGTCATTAAAAGTCATTAATATCACTTAGCTAAACACAGTTGTCTTCTCTGTAAATGAAAAGATGGTGGCTTGTCTCCACACGGAGACAGAGGAACAGTGGAGAAGAGAGAGAGAGCGATATGGGAACATGTCTATGATGAACATGTCACTGACCCTCAGAATATGGTCATTGAAGTCGTCCCCAATGTGCCGGAGCTCTCGTCCAACTGCCACTGCCTGCATGTCCCCTGGTGCGTGATGTTGCCGTGGGCTGGAGGGGCTGGCAGAGTTTCCTGCAGCAGAGAGGGAAAAGTATTCACGACAACAGTCATACAAGCTTCCTCCTTCCTATGAAATACACCTTTCCTGCAGCATTTCACACTCCCCTGTAAAGAGGCAAGTGGCAATCTAATTATAAAAGGCTCTGCGTTCCAGATTGATGTGCTTATCAAAAGATGAATGAAAAGGTATCATGAAGACAGAGTTCAACTATATCTTTGTGTCAGACAGTGGACATGACAGGACACAGTTAAGTTATGTTCGTGTGCGTGTTTGGTGTTCTGAAGTATTCGTCATCATTGGGATAGTGAATAAATCTTGTGAATATGATGTTGATGGTTCAACCCCTCAGACCAGACAGATGGGACTGGGAAGTGAACGTGAAAAAACACCACCATGTTTTTTCATCATGTCATTCGTTTATGCATTAAAATTGCCTTCAATACAAAAAACAAAAGTTGACAATCCATGCATTTTCTGCAGCAGTTATCAGCTAAAACATACTAATATGACGCTGACATACTTAAATACGCAGACGTCTGTGTCGGTAATGAGTTAGCTCTGTTTAACTAGTAAACTGGGATCACTGTCTATTTATAAGAAGAAAGCCCGGAGCTCCTTCTATGTATCCTTGTGCAAATGCCTCAACAGCTTTTTTCAGAAATCATGAATATAAATCAACTAAAAAAATCAGTCAGATGGATTTTCCAGTCTGACTGAAACTAATGAAATGTGACTGCAGCAGGAGGAGACAGCTGTTGTTGATAGGAGCAGTAATAACCCCATCAGACACAACAAGCTGATATCGCACTGTCACACACAAAAAGACGAGTGCTCTGGATAACTGAGTCTGTTTAGGACAAAGTATTTTGTATGTGTGTTTATCTCCTGATGCTCCTATCTGATGGACATATGACAATGAGGGAGCGATGAAGTTTCTGTCTGCATCTTGCAAAAGACCTGCAAGCCTATTTTGACTGGTGTGCGCGCACACACACACACACACACACACATTCAGGTCTGTTTTGGTATCTTGTCTGTCTACAGTGAAAGAGACAGAAGACAATCAGTGCGGCCAATCACTACAATTATATAAAGCAGAGCCATATGTATGGAGGTTGACACAATGAGCTGTGGTCTCCAAAAGCCTCATGTCAGCTTTTTACTTGAAACGAACCATTAAAGACACAAGTGGGTACGAATGTGGGAAAGAGTGTGATTTAAATAGTATGATGTGCTTCTTTGCACAAACTAAGTGATAAAATCAAAGTTAAGAAAAGCAAATTGTATCAAGTCATATAATGATGAGTGAGCAGACTATCTGTTTGTTTTCAACATGGGACTATTTTCTGGTTACCAAGCAACGAGATCTAGCCGGCAGCATCTTGATTAAAATCATGAATCTTCTTTTTTAAAGCGATGCCGATATAAAGGAGTCCATTTTAGTTTGTTGTGGCTCGAGGTGACATGCTTGCATGTGTTCTGATTTTTTTGTGTTTAAATATAAAGCATATAAAAATAAACTTGATCAGCGCTGTGCAGGGCAGGAGAATTTCCAATACTTTGCTGACCTCATCAGTAACAGGACATGTTCAGCCAGTCAGCATGAATCAAAACAACAGACCTTGATCTTATCTTTTATCCACAATCCTGATATCGATAATAGGTTCATTGATGATTTGTTGTAATAATCTGATAATCTGAGCTCAGAAAAATCGTAAGAAAAAAATGGGTGCACTTGCTTTGTTGGTCCACTGCTTTCACATTTATCACCTTTCTCTACTTGATAGATAAGGTGCTACTTTGTCATCCAAGGACCTTAATGTGAGAGTAGAAGGCATTTATAATATCAGTAACATAATATCATAGTTTATTGCCCATAACTGCACTGATTAGTTCGACCCACAAAGCTGACAGAATGTGCTTATATGTTTGCACAGGTTGGGCCTGGTAAGGTCCCTTGACCAGACAAATACTGTGACTCAAACATGACTGAATTCATTTTTATTGATCTTCTTTCAGCTGCTGCAGTGTTCTATCAAGTTCCATTGTGGATCGAAAATGGCACATTTGAATCAAATGTGATCCTGCTGAAATGATTTACATGGTCAACTTGGACCTAACACTATAATTCATGACAAAAGTTGTATATTCTTAAACAACAAGTTGCTAGTTATTGTTTGTGTCCAAAAGGACCAAAGTAAAGCCTAATTATTACATTAAAGGAGTATATATATATATACATATATTATAGTTTCAACCCTCTTCCTAATGTCGGTTGATCATTATTGCAGACTGACGGGTTCCAACCATCACATGTCCATAAAATGGGATGGAATATCACATATATGAATGACCTATAATCTAACTGAATGGTCCAGGGTTGACAGGATTGATGCTGGATCGGGGTCAGTGGAGGTCCTGGGACGTGTTGATCAGACCAGCAGTTGCCTTTGGTCGTGGCCTCCTGCCAGGAGTAGTGTATTTCAAAGGGTACATTTCATCAAGATGGCGCCTTGATTGTGAGATTATAATTGATGCTAATCTAATTTGTAACATGGTTAGGACATAGCTCACATTGCAGTTAATCGCTCAGCAGGGTTTGGAAGTAATTCAAACAGGCAGAGAAGTACCTGTATGAAAACATGGCAGCGTGTTGCAGCCTGATCTTGAGGTGTGACGTGTTTGTGTGTCAGAAGTGACTTACTCATCAGAGAGCAAAGCAAAAGCACTAGAGTGGAAAAGACTGTGTGTAAGACATAAAGGAAGAATAACAGTCTTTGTTGATGTATTTTACTATAACTGTCACTGAACTAACGAACACTGAACACCAACACCCACCCAAACGTCTTTGAGAAAGGAAGCTTCAGGGAGCTCAATGTCTGGTTTCAATATCTACACCCACACACAGCAGCAGTTGAACATCACAGTGGATCCAAGCACGGCAGCTCGTTCAGGCTGACGGTCAGCAACTTCCTCACATTAAAACAGAGAATTTCTTCATATGTGTGTCCGGTGTAAGCACCTGACATGTTAACAAGCGATATTTCGTGGCCTGAAGCAGCATCCACACACCAAATGTTACAGTGACCAGCATGACGCAAAGACCTTTTAAAGATAACTTTCAGACGTATTACTGCCACGTCACCGGCCTCATACAGTTACTTTGTTACATGTAAGTTACTTTGGTCATGTAATTGGTGACAGCCACAAGTTCCCCCGTTTAAAATGTAAACGAATCAAAGTAATGTGCCTTTTCTAAATGTTGAATGGATTTTCTCAAATGGGATGTGTTGTGTTACTCAACTGCCAGCAGCATCAACACAAACTGCTTTAAAAACCCTCAGTAAGTCTCATCATTCATTACACTATATTTGAGCAGACGTTGTTCAGATGTGACTAAACTTGTTTCCATCAATAACCTTAATTCAGTTTCAAATTCATTTTTCTTGTAACTGATTACTGTCTTGTTTGTTGATGACGTCACGCCGTTACACGTTAACTATGCCCACTGCTGAGCCGAACGTGCGCTCACCGTGCTGCGGCCCCGGTCCTCCGTCATGTGCCTCCTTCAGACGCCACTGGGCGTGATTCACCGCCTGCGCAGTGGGACTCGGGGTCTGCGTGGCTCTGCCAGCCGTCACCGGCCTCGGTGACAGCGGGGTGTTCGGGACCGAGTCGCCCTCGGAGGAGAAATATCCGCTGGATACGCGGCGAAACTTAGGCGGGGGCTTCCGGCGCTCTGGGCGGCTGAGATGAGGGAATTGCGGCTCCTCTCCTTCTCCTCCTCCTCCTCCGCCGGACCCGGGGCGGCCACAGCTCCGCTCGCCGTGATTTGAACAGGGGGTCTGCTCGGCGGTACCGGCAGCTGCCGGGTCTCCGCTCCCCTCGGTCAGTGATGTAGATCCATCGTGTCTGTTGGACGAAAACAGCGGCACCGTCAGCCCGCTCCATGCTCACACAGCACCGTTCCCCTTCCGGTGATTTCAAGTTGTTTTACTGGATATTCCGTTACCGGCGCTCTGACGTACAACTGACTACTGCAGGAGAAACGGCAGAATGTCTGCAGAAACGTCATCTACTACTATTTCTCCGGTGCCGCGTCGGGTTCCCACTCAAATGGTGGCAAACGTTTCCTGTCCATACGCGTTGTGGCAGAAGTTGCTGATTGCAGCACATCCTTTGTTTCGCGTATGGGAGGAAATAATCGGGCACGAAGGAAGAAAGTTCAACTGCGTCACATAAGAACAGCCGGGACAGCTCACCCTCGCCGACTTCCGGTTATATATGTAACTTATGATCCTACTGGATTGTCATTTGCAAGCTAGATAACCATAGTAAACTAACCAAACTTTAAATCAGCGGGTCACTGTCAATAAACAAAACATTACACAGCTTCCTGTTTGTCCAGACTAGTTTCCTCGGCGCATGGGTACACAGCAGCAATGACCTAAGTCTAAACTAAATTATACGCAGCTGGTGTGTTGGTAACGTCCTCCCATGCCCCTTTAATTTCGTGATAATCATTTTGCCTTTTGCGCATCTTTACGCACAGAGACACACACAAACCGCACTGACGCGACGCCTGCCTGCCTGCTGAACTCTCTCCCTGTGGGTTTCGGTGCAGACCTGATCCTTATAGACAGTATCTGTCAGACTAAGAGAAGCGTCTGTAAAATCAAGGCTGTGTGCTGCCCTCTTGGCAACGGGAAGAGTTATACACACAAGGAAAGAGAAGAAAATACGCACGACGTGCCAGAAAAACATCAGTGTGTTGAATTAAGTGGTGAATTATTAACGAGCGCATCTAAAATGTCCATTTCTGTCATTGTCAAGAAAAGAAAAGAAAAGTGTAGTTTCAAATGACTCGTTACGAGTTTGATCACAAATAAATAATCCGCCGGCTGCCGGTGAAAGGTGTGTGCGTCCTGGACATACACGTTCCGACAGTGGAAGCAGGCGGTGTGTGTACGCCTCCCACAGGATGTGCGCACAACTACCGAAACTCTTGAACAGTAAAAACAAGGTTTAGCCACTCTACTCCTGTAATTATCGGGTAATAATACCTAAAAAGACGCAAGTGAGCGCGTCTGGATGCGTCTTCAAATCTGACGTGAGATCAGAAGGTGAAACAGAAAACAAAACGTCTGCACTCTGTGACCTCAACGATAAAGAAAAAAATAAAAAGCGTTCCTGGGAAAAATCAAATTATGATTATTTCTTTCACATTATTTAGACACCACATAACCCCTCGAATTGTCTGACGCATACGAGTTTGATGTACTTTGATGAGATTTATTAAATAAAAACGGATTAAAGTAGTCGGGTCTGAGGTGAAGACAAGAAGCAGAAGCCGGCACCGAACATACCGGCGCACGGCCATCGCTCCAAAACGCAAGAAAAGCCATTAAAACAGAGAGAAAAAAAACATCTCTGTCCAATAAAAATAGATAAATAGGCTGGCAAGGTGATTTATACAACCAGTGTTAATGACATTTGAAACCCCCAGATGAAAAGTATTGTTAATTTAATAAACTAACTTTACGCGCTGGGTGGTCGAACAGGTGACATGTCGGTGACCACAGATGGTTTTCACCCGTTTTCACCTGTATAAAACATTAAATAACACGTCGGTTCTCCGCTCACCTGGACGGACGGTGCATGTCAGTGGCGACACATCACGATCACAGGCTGTCAGGAAAAAACGGTCAAAGGATCGCAAAGGAGACCTTCAAGTCCGGTGTCAGGACACGTCCAAAAGGGAATACATAAAAAGTGAAATAAATCCCAAAGTTTGTGTCTCAGTTCGTCGGGAGAGAAGGTTGAATAATCCGCCAGGTCCGTGTGGAAACAGCTCCGAGGACGTAAACAAACTCCAGAAAGAGATCTTTTGTTCGCAGCTGGAAGTTTCCTTCCTCTCTCTCTTGTTCTACTACAGAAGGTCTGTTTGAGCAGAGGCTCATAAGAGCTGTGCTCCTCCTCCTCTGAAACACCGCCCACATACTGGGTGTCTGTGCCTCTCACTGGGATCTGCTGCTAAACTCGGCTCACTGAGTCACTCCGGGTGATCCGGGTCACTGGAGTCAAAATCACACACAAGAACCTGAATGTTTCAACGCGGATGCGTGTGGATCTCTGCGCCTCCTCGTGTCTGGAAAACCTATAGAGCCAGGGTTTGGATAGCCAATATTATTCACTTCAATCTTAAAGACTCCACTCCCTGGGATTGGTTAAAGGAGCTGGATCTTGTGAGTGAATCAACACTTTCAATCTGTCTCCAAATCCAAAGTATGTCTGCTGCTCTAAGAAACACAAGTAACAGCAACACCTACAGCACAGAGACGAAAACTGCAGTGCTTTTTTCTGTCTCACCCAACAGTGCTTCAGTTGATGACATGGGGACACATTGTCCCATAATGAAACTGCACTATTTGTGCAACGACACCAAACAGTTTACTTTCCCTTTGAAAGGAAAGTAGGGCTGGTTAGCAAAAATATGTAATATTTTTGACTGAACACAGAAAATGTTACAAGTAACATACGTCATTTAACACATGGAGGTTTGGATGTCTGGTGGGTGTTTGTTCACATAGAGAACTGGTAGAAATGGCAAAAAATAGTATAGTTCAACATGCAAAACATCAAACCAGAAAGCATATTTATATTTATATTTATTTAGCATATTTGTTCCTGTCTGCGCTGTGAAGGTACGTTGTATAATGTCTTCGTTACTGGACTCTTTATATTCTCTGCTCCTTTCTACTTCAACCAAAACGTGAAGAATAAAGCCACAGATTGCCACTACAACAAGATGTCAATAGTGACTGGATGGACACTGCTTCCCTGAAATGTGTTACTAGTGTTCTCAGCTATTGTGTGTGCGCTACAGAATTAGACCAGAGTCAAAATTACAGTTGATCCCTTATAAGTAAAACAAATACTCCATTAGCTGACCTGTTTTATATATTATGAAATATTTGTTTTAATGGACTCTACTAAATGGATAGTTCTGTGAAAAATAACAGATTTTTATGCTAATTCTTGACAGCAGGGGTGCCTCTTTCATCTTTTCGTTTGTTGCTCTGCAATGGTTCAGTCCTCTCCTTTCTCCAGTCCTGACCTGTGCTGTGAAAACGTGAAATTCCACACAGGTTGGCTGTTGGAGTGAAAGCGCAGCCAGGTGAGTGACATCCTGCAGGGACAGAGTGACGATGGGTGAGTGGAGGCCGCAGAACTCCAACAGCACATGCACACACAGATCGATACGGAGAGACAAAAGGAGGGGGGAAATCAATACCCTTTTACATGTGATCAATGCTGATCAATTACTCCCAGCGTGGGAAAATGCCTGTAAATGTTAAACTGTTTTGATCTTTAACACTTGGTGCATTAAACAGTTTTGGTCTGGTAATAGCAAACACAATAACAGGTAGTTGCAGTCAGGTAAACGAGGTAATACTTTAAACGAGGTAGTAATCACTTGATCACTTGAAATTACAAACTAAAACAAACAGGGTACAAACAATTTACAAAATAAAAGTATAAAGTATAAGAGTATATAAGAGTGAGATAATAAAATGAGGAATGTGTTACTAACTGCAGTATAAAGAAAGTATATGCAATTAAACATTTGAGTGCAATTGGAGTGCAGCAATACATTTTTACAGTATGTTTTGGAGTCTGATATGACAAAATTTTATTTTAGAAAGGTTATACAAAGCCAGTTAATGAAGTATCTGCTTTTGTGTTGAACCTGAAGTCATGTCTTCATGGTGCCTTAGGTCATCCGGGAAGGCACCTTAAAATAAAATGTATCATTTTACTAAAGATTTTTCATCAAATCTCCACATTTTGTGTAACCCTGGTGCACAGGGTTACTACGGTCTGTAGAACCAGCTCTGCCAACAATGTGTGAATATGTTTGTCAGTGTGTTCCCAAAACTAAACAAATACATTCTGATTAAGGACATTAACTACATTTCTGCTATTTATCATTACCTCAGTCTGTGGGATGATATTCTGAATGTGTGTGTGTGCGTGTATTTACTGTATATTGACCAATGGCATTCAGTAATAGAGAGACAATTGGTTCCCATGCAGTGAACCATGTCCCAGGCCCCTCCTCCCCTGACCTACCCCCAAGCCACAGACAATACTGGCCACCTGGACTAATAGTGTGTGTGGGATGCATGTGTGTGCAAGTGTGTGTGTGTACAAGTGTGTGTGTCCATAATAATATTGACTGGTTGTAATGGGAGCAGTCAAGACACAATAGCGCTGTGACTCTGAAGACCTGACACCATGCTGACAGAGGTCACAAGTATGTGTCACGCACACACGT
>CAAKHB010008410.1:65624-108349 GCA_901007665.1 Aeoliscus strigatus
CACACAAATACAAAATTACACAAAAGACAATCAAACAAATATGTGAAAACAGTATTATGAGCAAATTTTGTTCACTTTTCCAGTTCCTATGGCCTTCGTCCAGCTGCTTGTCAATGCTAGCTTGGCCTAGCATAGTTAGCCTGACTGTGGGTCAGGTGTGTTCATGCAGCATCATCTGGATCTTCCCTGATACATTTTTTCCATATAAATTCTTTCAACATGCTGAATCAGTCCTTGTCACTGTCAAAAGTAAAAGTGTGATATAAAATATTTCACCTCACAACATTGTTGGGCTTAAAACATCAGGAACTTTTCTGTGCTTCCACATGACAGTCTCGTGTTTGTGAGGTGTTTTCAATGCCACAGCGACGTGTGTGTGTGTGTGTGTGTGTGTGTGTCTGACTGATGTGGTAACACACATGCATGCAGACACACATGCACGTACCGATCGTGGCAGTAGCATAGCTGCACCTGGCTGAAAGCATGAAAAAAAACAAACAAACATGTTATCAGAGAGTGGATCTGGTGTAAAACCAACGATGCAGGTGTAAGACCATCTTGCCTCCATGACATCACCAGAGTTTAATGCCAAACCACAGCGTGATTATAAGAGTTGGAGTCATGCTAATACTAATGCTTTGAACTTAAACCTATGATTAAGGAAGCCAAACAGGATGGAAATTTGGATGTGATTTTGTTTTTAAGTACAGTGTCATTATAAGGTATAAATAGTGCGCATCAGCTGCTCTGAAATAAAACATTTTTTTTTATTAGAATAAAACACAAAAACATACTCTGAATGTTTTTGTATAATGTGAGAACTGAAGGAATAAATACATTCTTATACACATACTAAAATATAATTTGGATTTGGTTATATGCCTTTGTGTGTGTGTGTGTGTGTCAGTGTGTGTCAGTGTGTGTGTGTGATCACAGAAGGGGGAAGTCCTTTACATTTCGATGTCTGTTCGGGGATGCCAGCTTCTGATGAAACCCCTCCTCCACCTTCCTCCCACACGTCCACCTACACAGTGGAAACTTCTATCTGTGTGAAGCACCACACACACACTCACACACACAGACACACACACGCATACACATTCGAATATATAACATATAAGGAAAGCATCGGGCTGCAAAGGTGATATAACACTCCTTTTTGTTGCCACATTGGAAGTAATGGAATTGAAAATGTGTTAATTCTTTTTCATCTTCATGTTTTAACTTCAGCCCGCATCAGTTTTCCAGTTTATATAAGACACTGGAACCAACATTTATTTATTTATGTAGATAAGCTAAATAACATGCAATCCGGTCGACACACAAATATTAACGATGGAAACACAAGTACCTTATCTAATATCCCAGGTTTACTGAGAAGGTGAATGGACACGTCTACACACCACAACAAGATAACTTGCAGCTTTTCAAGGGGCTTCACATTTGACTTATATGTCATATTAATGTAAAAAACAGCGTTATTCCATTTCCTTCCAGCAGAGGCTCTTTACTGCTATAACAAAGTTATGAAGAAATGCAGAATGATGAATGATGAAAAGTGATGAAAAGGATATGTTCAATTTCCAGACAAAAGTATACCATGTGATGGGAAGACACGCACACACAACCACACACACGTCACATGTTAGGAAAACACAGCAATGGTTGCAGCAGCGAATCAATGCAAGGCAACCTGTGTGGGTGCAGATACAGGACGGGATGTTCTTGTTGGTGAACACAAAAAAGGTGCAAAATCTATATACAAACACATTCATCAGACAAGTACACAGTTGCATGAGTCAACAGGCGCACACACAACCTACATAGGTACAGACATAGAAAGCACACAGGAAAACTAGAATTATTGCCGTGTGTGTGGATGAGTGTGTTTTATGTTAAGATTTAGGAATCAAGTTCTGTTTCCAAGATACATCACCACATGATGAACACACTGACCTCACTTCCACTGTGCACTGAGGACTAATACTGTAGACAGAATGATTCCACCACTGTCTGTCACATGCAGCTGGATATCGTCAGAACTAGCGAGCTTGTAGAGACTAACAGAGGAAGAGGATGGCTGACTGTCAAAGGTCATGAAAGGACGGAGTAGATGCTGCTTCCTGAGGAGACTCTCATCCTTCACTGTGTGCAGCACCTCAAGACTCCTGACGATGTTTTGTTTGTGACAAACATAATGCTACAAATTATGGACTGTGGCTGGAACCCACACATATGCAACCTGACAGATCTACACAATAACGAGTGTCAAGGTCGACACCCATTGTCATTGTCAGTTTACAATGTAATGAAAAGTAAAATGCAGTCACACTCTGTTCCTGCCCAATGGTGCCAAGAAGTGTTAGTGCAAGATATTTTGATGTTACAGTGGAGCTGACGTTTGACGTTTACAAAATGTTTTTACTTCATCATTGTGTCATAGAGCATTGTTTATTGTGGGACATTCTGTCATCAGCAGATGAGTTGTGACCAAAATATTGTAGTTCCAGTCACTTTTGGTAATGAAATTGTGAACCACTGAGTGGATGTTTGTGTAATAAAATTCCCTCAAGATGTCAAATTTGCATTCTTTTTTATCACTGTCGACAGGGCTTGGTCCTCACAATGACATTCAAACAATCAATGTTTGGTAGAGAGACTGATTACTGTTATAGAATACATTCAAAAAACAACATCAACGAAGTCACAGTTTATTGGCGCTAAGACAGCGCAGAGGGAGTCAGCTTAGGATTTTTAGGATGCACACAAGTATCTACTGCCCCTTAGTGGCTGTCAAAGATACAACTGAAGACACACATGAAGTGTGTTTGGTGTCAACACACAACCTGCTGGTAGGATCAACTATAATATCCACCATCAGTAGTGGTAATTCCGCGATGTGACCTCTTACAAGCACCCAGGATGAACCGTACTCACACAGCTACTTCAGGACTCCATGTGGAGTTAGAGCTCCTCCATATTCCTGTCAGTCTTAAAAGAATCCTGCACAAGATAATGTTTAATACAAACGGTTTGTAAGCATTTTGGAACATTCTTTTAACAAAGAGTTTAAACAAAGCTACACCCAGTGTACTGTAAATAGAATAGAACAGAAATTTGTGCTCATGTGTCCATATACACTTTCAACTTAAAGAACTTGACGATGTGGGTCTCAACCTTCTGACGTCAGATGACGCCATGTTGAGCTGAGTCAGGACATGAGGCTGCAGCCAGTTTCGACCTGGACTTGGAGAAGCGTCTGACTAACATGGCAGCTGCTAGAATGACCGAGCTGAAAATGAAGGAAGCCCCGCTGAGAAGGAAGGTTGCTGTGTAGTTTCCTGTCCTATCAACCAACCAACCTGAAGAAACAGAGAAGATGAGTCACCTGATGAGAGTCTGGTTTATTCAAACGCTGGTCTCATCTGAGAACAATCTGGAATCATAAAATGTCGGGGCACTGCAGCCGTATTGATGGATACATCAGCTCTTACCTCCTATCGGTGGGCTGACGAGGTAAGGGATGCCGTGCAGGAAGTAGACAACACCCAGGGCAGAGGTCAGGTAGGTGGAGTTCAGGACTTCCGAGGTCACCACAGGAATGAGTGCTACGTATGCCCCATCAAAGTATCCGTAGAACACAGAGGCCAGAGCCAGGAGTGGGAAGGAGTGAAGAAATGGGATGAACATACAGCACAGGCCGTCCATGCCTACTGCTATCATGTAGCAAAGTGTCCGATACCTCTTCAGACACCTCGAGGGAAGGAAATATGTCAGTGCCTGGTAGAACACACAAGCATGCACAAATGCACTACACACACACACACACACAACTTACTTCCTGTCTGTGAACCACCCAAAGGTGATGTTACCGACGATGCCACAGACTCCAAATATAGACATTAGGAAAGCTGCTTGCTTTTCCTCCACCTCAGTGCTGAGCGCATACGGAACAAGGTAAACCACAGAGGAGCTGCAGCCGTAAGCCATAAACAGCACAGACAGTGAAAGGATCAAGAAGTTGGGTACAAAGAGAAAACCAAACTCCTCCCTGGATGCCGTGCAGCAACCTCTGGATGAACAGCTTGGCTTTGGATCAGCATCAGTGTTTTTATCCAAAAGAGGCACCTCTGATGATTTGGTATAAGTGAACCTGGAGTCACGAGTGTCCATGATGTCAGCCAGCTTCTTGTTCAAGTCAAGGCCCTCTACTGTGCTACCGTTGACTAGTTCATGGCCTGACTGTTTGAGTGTCCCACTGTTCGCTGTTAGCTTGTTGTGAAATAAAAAACACTTAATATTCCTGAACGTTGTGTCAGATCGACGTGATACGAAGAATCTGTAACTGTCCACTTCACAGTTTTTGAGCACTTCATTGGCTATAAGTCCTTGAGTGCAGTTCAACTTGTTTATTTCCATCTCCACTCCGCTGCAGTCAGAAAGGTGCTGTTCAGTGTCTTTGGAGTCAAGCGCTTCTTTCACTGCTTTCACGCCATCGCTCTCCTCCTTTGGAACATTGCTCTCCTCCAGCCTTAAGATGGAATGACAGCGAAAAACAGAAACACATTACATCTGGTGACAAACAACCGTATTCATTGTATCAAAGTTAGAGATTACTCCTGCTGTCAGTACATTGTCAGACTTCCAGTCAATGCTGAGAGTCAGGGCCGTTGCTAGCTAAATGGGTGCCCTAAGCTCAATTGCTTTGTGATGCCCCCCAAAATAAATAAATTCATAAATGAATGACTGAATATATGTGTGTGTGTGTGTGTGTGTGTGTGTGTGTGTAAGGGAACGGCGATTCCAAATGTAGTCAGTTAAAGAAGAGTGCATAATGCAACTAATTCCTGTGTATTTGCTCTAATGGCAGCAGTGTCTGTTCTATTTTGGAGACTTGTGATGTCGGCTAAGCAGCCAGCTGGACTGACCTTTCATCTCCACTTGGCTCCAGAGGCCTCATAAGAGCCCCACAAACACACAAGTTAGCAACAAATCCTCCAAGGATGAGCAAAGCTCCTCTCCATGAGTAATGCTCTATCAGCAGTTGAACCACCGGCGCCAGGATGAAGGTCCCAATGCCACTACCTGAAGATGAGGTTAGAATGGTTTGTAAGGGGATGAAATGAGGCAAAAAATTAAAAGGATGACAATGGGTAGAGGGAAAAAGATGGAAAATAAAAGTTTTGATGAAAGTGACACAAAGCAGCAGGTAAGTAAAGATGTCAGTACCAGACAGGGCGATGCCATAGGCCAAAGCTTTCCTCTCATCAAAGTACGTCCCTACCATGGCTATGGATGGTGTGTAGCTGAGAGCAAAGCCAAGACCTGCAATAGATGGATGGAGGTGAAAGTTTGGCAAAAAAGCAGCTGATATTACAAAATTGGTCTTGAAAAGGCAAGAGCAGAATACAGAAAAAGCAAGGTCCTGTACATGCTGCAATACTAGATGCACCTGGTGAGCATGTTTTTGGCAATAATAACACTAATGGCATATTAACAAAATAAAGGCTGAAGTGAAACATCCAATGCAATTTGAAGGTGTAATTCAGATGATTTGGGGGTATATTCATATCCATGGGCAGAAATGTTTTCACTCCCTGCTGCTGAGCAACGTTCTATCCATTGTCTAAGTCAGCAGAGGGTTCTGACAAGCTGAGAACACTGGTCACTTTAGACTCACTGGGCCTCATTCATGAAATGTGAGCAGAACGGATTTGTGTGTAGACTGAAATTTATGTGCATCTCTGCATTCATCAATATGTTAGCAGCTCTGATCTTTTCGTAGCTACTAACAAATCTACACATGCTGCCAACCACACATAGGGCTTGTGTAATTTGAAGTGCATAAATAATGTTGGTCACTATTGGAAAATACACTTTTACTTCATATTTTGCTGTTATGTACACAATACGCAGTGGCCTTTGAAACACGGGACACACATACAACACATTTACTTAAATTAGTTAGCAATAAGCAGTGTCTCCGCTCCCATTATGTGCATTATATGCTATATCAAGGCTCCATCTCGGGATGACTTTGATGACATGAAGCGGGAAAACGTCCATTCTTTGAATGTGCAGCTGATCTGGGATGCAAAGTGTGTGATGTTAAAGGATGTGGTACGGTGGCCTGTTTGGAAGCATTCACCCTGGATAAACAGTGCAGTTGGCACATGTTTGCAGGATGGAACTGTCTCCGTCAGGAATTATTCCTGAAGAAGCTCCATCCTCCATTTCTGGCAGCGATGCATTTGTCTGCAGTTGATAACTGCTGTTAGCCTCCTTCCTGTGCCTGATGTATTTGTTTGCCTTCAGTTTCTTATCAAATCATTTTCGCTTCACCTGCTGGTTTGGACAGGTTTCTTTGAACTACAGAGACAACGTTCACAGCATCTGCCACCTCCCTCCAGGCCACTGGCTGTATGTACACCTCCTTATATGGTAGTCAGTGGTTATTCATGGGTGGAGATTTACACAAATTGCTGATAACTGGGAGTGTGCTGTATGTTTATGATGGATTGGCGATCAGGATCTACACATATGTTTATGATCAGATCTGAGTTTCCTTTTTTTGTGAAGCCAGAGTAGGCTTTTGTAAATCTACACACATATTTACAAATGTTTAATGAATGAGACCCAGTGTGTACAAATGCATTCTGGCAACACAGGGTAAATTACTCTCTGGAATGTTCTTAAGACCCTCAGTTTGTAAACACCGACTAATGTTCCAAAGGCAAAAGACTGGAAGAAGAATTATTATCTGCTGCTGTTTCCAACCAGCTGGCTTCAACCTGGGGAATAACATCAGGTACTTTCCTTATTTATCTAGATGTTCAAAAGAGTCTTTGAAGATTTTAGGGAAGTTCTTGAGATCATTGTTGTAAAATATGTGTGTGAGTTTTTCAAGAATTGGACAACTGGACTTTTTTGCGACACAATATGATGGAAGACATACCACGTACGTATACATACTCTGCACATGCTGTCATGACAGGTGAAGTGCCTCTGTACCTGTCAGAATACCCATGAAGATATAGAGGAATTCTATGCTGGGGGCAAAGGAGCTGAGGATGAGACCAGCAGAAGACAGCAGGCCTCCCAGCATCACTGTAGCTCGGCACGACATGTGATTCCCCAGCAAACCGCCCAGGGGAGCTAGGCACAACACATGTTCGTTTAGAGTCATTTCAACAAGAGATGAGACAAAACGTGACACATGTTGTTGATGAATGAAGTTTGCAATGATTGTATTCATGAAATCTCTCTGCTCAACTGTAGCAATCTTGCATGTCTTCATTCTCACTTCACGTCAGTACAAATACACCTGGTAATTGTCTGAAAACCAATGACTTGATGAAAATGGTGAGAAGGTTGAAAAAGATCATTTTACAAACAACACAATATAAGTCTGTATATGTATGTATGTGCCTGGTAGCCTACCACACAGCATGGTGGTGGAGTCAGTCAGACTGTGGATCCAGGCAGTGGAGGAATAATCCTTCTGGAAGTGCAGCTGAAACTCCACAAAGAATATGGAAACACATCTGGAAACCAAGAAAAAGGCTGTTTTTGGTGATTTTGACAGAAATAAAAGATCACAGGACTATTTTAAATCACGACATCATGTTGTTTTAATACCCCTCTAGATAGAAGGGTATTTTAGAGAGAGGGGTCTGAAAGTGGCAGCAGGAGACGTCCTAGATGCTGTTTGATCATTTGAACAATAATCTTCTTGCATCACAACATGTACAGACACTGGTGATGTAGTATGAGGCTAATATTCATGCTTACTTCCTATAGTTGTATTGTGGTAGGCATGTGATGGAATGTAGGATCGCTGTACATAGTCCATCACAACACTTTGAACAATCATTGTTCAGCTGTGTCTTCAATATATCACCAAGTGATCCCTCCTCGCTTGCTCAAGATAAGATATTGAGGATAATCGCACAGGTAGGCGACTGGTTTTCACTGTTTTTTGGAGGATTTCATGACCTTCACAACCAAAAAATAAAAGACAATTCAAAAGCAGCCAGACTGAGAGTTTAGAGAGAGCAGGTATATGAATTATTACATAGCTCTGAAATTGCATGACAGACTACAGTGCAGCAACCAGCAGGTCAGTCATGACCTCCTGCTGACACCTTAAACAGCTTCTTTGCATCTTTCGACTCTCTGAGCAGGGATGCAGGACCAGATGAGGTGACCCTGAAAGCATGTCACCTATTTCAACTAACCCCAGCTGTCCACTGTCTGCATCGAGTCCTCCACCATTGTGGAACAGCAGTAATACTAAGGAGAGGAGGAGTGGATGACGCATCCTGGACTCCTCTCAGCTGCTCGCAAAATTCTACAGAGCAACAATGAAGAGCATCGTGGGTCTGCGTGACAGTGTGTGTATCGGACAGCGTTGTAGGAATGTCAAAAGAAGCCCTGCAAGGGGCAGGGGCAGCTTCTTCCCAGAGCTGTGAGAGCAATTGCCCCCCTGTAGTGACACACATCCCCCGACAGAATACAAGGACCCTTCCCCCTTGAGTCACACACAGTCTTTCTGACAGTCACTCACTCACCAACAGTGCACTTACTTATTCTCATCCTTACCCATATTTGTGTGTATATATTTATACTTTATTTAATGTGTGACTCGAATGTGTGTACATTTTTAAACATTTTTGTTTTATTTTAATGTCTGCCTCTAATTCTAATGTGTGACTTTTTAAAGCCGAGAGTCAAACTAAATTTTGCTATCTCATATAATGAAAATAAAGACTTCTGAATCTCTTGAATCTCTCACCTGAACATACATTCTCAGATAAGACTCGCCAAGAATATTCAACTCAAGACTTGACTGACCTGGCAGGGAGCCTGCAGGTCAGGATGAACCAGTGCAAAATCAACTAACCTGACTTATTTTTTGAGCCATACTCTTATGCAACTCTCATTATATAATTCAGATCTTCGCTTTCAGTGCCCTGTCACAGGTGGTAAAAGTTAAATAACTGTTTATCAGATTATGTCTGTCAATCATATCCAGATCCAAGTGCTCTGTCTGTTCTATCTTTTACAGCTTGTCGTCTATTGTTCAAGTAACACCTCCACGCCGAGAACTGCCTTGCCGAGAACGGACCCTAACAGGAGTGCAAGTAACCAGGGAACGACTATGATCATCTCCCTCTCTCATTACAGTGAAAAATCATTACACTCTATCTTCATTTGTGACGTGCAGAAACCTGCCAGGAATGTTACTTGATTGACATGTTAAATACTAAACATCACAGAGAGAAGTAAAATTGTATCAACAAATTATCACTTTACTTAAATGTACAATTAACGGTTTAATTGCCCTACAGGTCCATGTTGTAAAACACACGTACTGATAACACTGCTGCAACGAACGAGCCACTTCTACTATACTGGCGTTTTGTCCCATAGCTGATTTTTTTTTCTTTTTTTAATTTACCAGTCTGCTCCAGTTTGCTATACAGATCATTTTTATGCAAAGTAAAGTCGATTAAACTCCAAAGCAGTCATGCGGTTTCTTTGGGACACTTTACAAAGATGAACCAGCAGCACACACATTTCTTCAACAGGTTGAGTTTCTGAATTGCAGTGATGGATGACAAGTTAGCCCCTCCATGACATATGCAACGACTGCACAGCAACTCATTCATGTTACAGCAGACTATATACTAGTCATTTATTCACAGACAAATAAAGAAATAGTGAAAGAATGGCAGGTAAGTTGGGGAGTCAATGTGTATACTGTGCAAAGTTGCAAACCTAGAAACATATCCGTTCCATCTGATTTAAAGGTTTATGTGGAAAGATAGCAGCTGCAGCAAGTTCAGAGATGGAATCTTGCCAAGTAAATAACCTAAAGGTGCTAATAACCAAAGCTACAGATGTGGAAATTTGCTCTGAATGACTGGATGCCATGTCTCTGATCGACAGAGAGTGATCTACTTGTTTACAGGTTATGTAGAATTTCATGTAACAGGAGAATTCCAGCGTGTCCCATTGTTTTATCTCTTTACACACCTGGTTACAGCCCGGGTGCAGATGGTGGTGAGGAAGCAGGCGACGACGACCATCCAACCCCAGCCGCCTTCAGGTGGGGTCATGTCATTGGACGGCCTTCTGCCTCGCTCGTGCGTTTCCCTCTTGGTTAAAGCCATGTTCAGGCTGCCTCACCAGCTGACATCAGAATCTGTCCCTCTGCTGCAGGGGATGTTGGAGGGACAAACTCTGCCCCTCAGTTTTGTCCTGTTGGTTCTGAATGTGTAACACCTATTCATTGGCTGACATGTCAAAACTACTGATTCAACCCAACAGGTAGGATCTTTCGTCCTCCAGCTCCTCGTCAGATCCTGAGGAAAAGAAACAGACAGGAATTATTGTGCATCATATTACCTACTTCCTACTTCATCTGCTTTTACAATACGGACTTAACAGCAAATGGTGCGCCAGTGAATTATATATTGAGATATTTTCTTTGACTGCTCTACTTTAATTTGTGTGGTGAATCAGTTTGGGTAGTCTAGATCACTGCACAGACATAGAAATGTATGTAAATTTAAAATAATCTCCAGATTTTGACAAGGTGTTTAATCTTCTAATCTGTTTCGTACCTCCGTAGGCTAAAAATGCACGTAGCTTGTAAAAATTATACAATAATCAACAATAATCTACTGGTACTTATTTGCATTAAAACAAAGGAAACAAAAATGAGTTTGTTATACCAGTCGGACACACTCACTGTGTTTGTCACTCAACACACAGACACCAAACTTCAAGGCAACTGTGTATTACTTTACCATTACTTTACCACCCCATTCCTGTCTCCATGCTGGTAGATGTGACAATAGTAAATAGAGAAGAGCGGCAGGTACTGGTTGGTCAAGTTAAGGTATGTCATTTTACTGCAGGTGCGTGTGGATTATTGATTAAGCTTGGCTTTTTCAAGGAAAACTATTATTAAAACTACAGCAGGACAGAGAGGGATTTGAGGGTTTTAGCAGGTTTTACTTCATGACAGATATGTCACAGCCTTCCCTTTATGGTGTGTAGCTGTAAAGGGAAGGCCGGTTCAAAGAGAGGTGACTGTAGTAACAGGAAGTATTGATGAGTGCAACATGAAACATGTTGACTGACAAATGTCTAAATACCTAGCTGTCGTTTTGTTTTCAAAGTATGGCTGAATGGTCTGCTGCAGTTCTTGTGAAGTACAGGGACATACCAACTGTGTAATACTTTAAAGATTTAAAGATAAATGAGACTTCTACTTTGTCCTTTGTAGCTAGGAGTTAAGCTGAGCTGCAGCTGGAGGAGCTGGTACGGGTTTAATGCAGAGTCCGTAGTCAAGCTGCGGTGCCACTTTGCATTTCACATTCACACCTCCATCGGGCTCCATCGACATGGCTCAACCCTTTAATGTGCTAGTGGAGCTGTGAAACACTTTGTTTTCCATTTAAAAAGCTGGGGCCTTCTCACCAGCTGTGCAGTGTTTGCATTTCACTACCTTTTGCTGATTTGGGACATTACGAAAAGCCAGTCAGGCATAATACTCAAGACAAACAAGCCAGAAGTTTTGTGTGTGCAGATAACAGGGTTGAAAAGGGCAGTGACTTCAGCGGTAGAATCCTAGATTAGGAGGTGCAATGGTAGAGGAACCACGGACAAACCTAGTTCAATAAGAGACTAGAACTAATTTATTAGACTTGCCACCCACTGTGAGGTTTATGCTACAGCTGTCCTACATGAAATCATTCATGTGTTTTCAATCACGGTCAAAACAGTGTGTAGAAGACAATGATTAGCATTTTCAATGCTAAAACCATTCTTATTGTTATCCATGAAACCTCCGATTTACTGTAAACAGATAACAGATAATTATTCCTTGACTGACATGTCAAACTACAGTTATATACTTGTGTTCCTGATTATTCTCATTGCAATTTGTTTTTTTCCAAATGAATACGAATAACATGTTTTGTTTTTTGGTGGCCTTTTAGGTGTGTTACGTGTAGTACGTATATACGTATATAACAGCTCTCCTGCACCTGATCAAAGGTTTCTCTAAAGCTTCTTTTGCCTTGTCATCTGTAGCTCAGAAAGGTTATCGCTGGCAAACTAGCAGGTTGTAAAGTTTGCATACAACTGTGTTTTACATTGACATTGTGAGAGACCAAACTGCTCCAAAGCAAACTGGCTCTCAAACAGATGTTACTTTCACAGCATCTGCTCAAGGCAGAACTTAGTGTTGAAAAGAAAATGTCCATATGCATGCATTCCTGTTTCATTTGTCACAAAACACGGCCCAAAACTGACGTTTGATGTATTCAGTTATTTCAAGGGAAAACTGCATGAAATAAATTTCCTGTCCATGAATAAAACCAACAACATTAAATTTAAATTAAACATCATGCACCCTTGTTTATATGTCGACCACTTAAAAAAACATGTTTTGATTATGTACTTTAATAATTATTATTTATTGTGGGTGCTCACAACTTCGAAGTAATAAGACCACGAGAATCTGAAGTAGAGTAAACTAATTTACCTACCTAGTCACTAAGGAAATAGGGACAATGATGAGGATAAAAACATCATCCAAAGTCGGTTTACATCGGACAAAAAGAACAGGTACTTACTTCAGCTTCCAGTGTCACCGCTTCATTCCTGCAGCAGACTCACCAACCCGCGTTTACCAGCTGTGACTTGTGCTGTTTCCGCCCCGACTGGAAACCTGCTGCGGAGTGAAGCTGTGCAACAAGCACCTCCAGCGACCGTTCGCTGGGGAGAGGAGGGACAGAAGACCCTCAGCTTCCTCCAACACTTCCTGGGTGTCCTGGGTGGTGTCTGCCCACTGCTTCACTCCACCACATGCAGCCTGAAGACGTATAGCATATACACGGACATTGTTTTATTTATTATAGATAATGCTCATGTATTATGTATCTGAAAGCATGTCTTTTTTTATTTATCACTGCTTTGTCATCATGTTGTATTACAGGCTACTGATACAGGCGGATATATTAGTACAACGTGGCTGTTGACTGAAGAACAAATGGGGGGAAAAAAGTAACCTCCTTATTCTATAAAGTGAAAACACTTACTCCATTTATTACGTTGTTCGTTTTAATGTTTCATTTACTTGAATTACTTTTAAACTAAGTAGATTAAGCTAGTAGAATTAGTTAAAACAAACAAAAGTGAATTACCTACCTAGCTATAACCGAACTGACCGAAGCTTGTGCTACTAAAATAACATTAAAACCAATCACCTAATTTAAGCTCATAAATTACCTAGGCAGCTACAGATGAACTCTGACCAAGCTAAGTTTAAAACTAAACATCTGGTGCAGCTTTTGTGTGACATTTAACAATGTAAATTTATTTCTAGTCACGTCTTACTGTTGGTATGTTTTCAGTCAGCATGTCTGTAACCTGTATAACCTGAATTAAAGTGATAAGACTGGATGGATGCTGCTTTTGTATTTTCTAATTGTCCTTCTTGCTTGTCTTTCCATAGAGGTTAAGAATAAAATGCCCAGATCTTATTTCTTCCAGTTTTAGTTTTATTCCTTTTGAGAAAGAAAAAAAAGAAAAGACATGTTTACTTCAGTACATACACAGTGCACAAGGCAATCTTTCTTTTGAGTTTCTTTTTTTCCAAACTGGAGTTAAAAGCAGCAGTGGCAGCAGCAATGACACCAACAAACAGACCAACTGACCTGACCCAAAAAGTTCATTCCTAGATCCAGATCACAAACAAGTCGTGAAATCCAGCAGACAGAAGACAGCTGGACTGGGACATCTAGGAGCATCAGGATTCATTTATCATGTGTAAATACAGCCTTGAAATCAGAGTCAGATTTGAATTAAGCACAAACTAGTTTTAATCAGAAATTTGATGTACTGGATTTGTGATTTTCAAGAGCTAGAACAAAAGGGCTTTCAGTTTGAATGAATCTAAAATGTTTGAACTAAATAACTGGAATAAAAAGTTTTTGATGATATACTTTTTTTTTTAATGCACCTGTATTTTTCCCAGCTCTGGTTGTTGGTTTGACAAAATATGCATCTTCTGTCTGCTTTGGGATTGTAAATATGCCATGTTTAGGAAATGACTTCTTCAACAGACAGACTGCTGGTGTAGGATATATCATTAATATTATATACAAAATCTCTGTACAATCAAATTCACAAGGGAGTAAATGCAAGTCCTGCTGGTCAGGAATTCCCTATGGCAATTTAAAGGCTGAGGATGTCTACACAGCAGGATAATTCCCCTCAACTGAGAACCGTTTAAGAAAACTGAAAAGGATTCAACAAATAGGAAGAGCCTTTTGACTTGTTTGCAACATGAGGCTGATGGCATAACAGTGACCCTGAAGAAACATGGCTGAAGATAAAAATCGTCAGACTGCTGCACTTTGACAAAGGCATGGGATCAACTGATCAACTGTTCAGGTCACACACAGATCACAATGCAAAAACATGCATGGTATTTCACTATTTGTGCCTAACTAGGTTAAAAGCATCCTGTTGTGAGCATCCACCTTTAACAGTGTTAACTAATTCCACAGGGCAGAATAAAAAGAATGTGAAACTTTCAAGGATTTAATCATTATTTCTCAGCAGGGAAAACTGAGGTGGTTTTCAAAAATCACTTCACTAGGTTTGGAGAAGAGGAGTTACTGCATAGCCTTCGATTTCACTGTGGATGACATAATGTTAGCTAAAAGCTTTCAGCCACAGCTCCATTAAGTACCATAAAAAAACATTATGATCTCATGGTCCCAGTGAGAACTACATAAACCACATGGCTTTCAAAGCAATCTCTCTCATTGTTGACTCGACACTAAAAAGCAGAGTTTAATGACTGTGTGTTTTTGTTTTATACTGAGAAGTTGTTGAAAACATAGGAAACACTAAAACAAAACACCTCAAAACAAACTGAGCTGAAAAATTTAAATACCACTCATTTAAATACCATTAAGTAGGATTTTAGAGTGAAACTCAATAGTTATAGTACATTAATTAGACACGGCAAGTGTTTGAAACACATTACAATATTCCTATGCTGCGCAAAATGTCCAAAATCTGGCATGTGACATAAGTATTTATGTCACAATGTCTATTGCAAATAACAGAAATGACACTCTGAACAAACTCTTTAAAACAAACGTGATGTATCTCGTATAAGGTAGAATCCTGCAGAGATCATGAATCATCTAAACATGAATGCCATGTTCATCTATTCTTTGCATTTCCAATAAATAGACAATGATAACCCACGCAGCACAGTGCTGATGTGCTGCAGATTATCATCACATTTGTATTTGACAAGACTTCTAATCTAAACCAGTATTATAGCCAAGGGATGCACTCTGGGGACGATCACACTGGTTCCAAACCAACATATGTACAGTATTTTGGAAACAACTTGCATTGTTAATCATTACTGGCACAAATTTAGGACAACAACCACAAAGCTCACGTTCAGGATACAATTTATAAACAGACATGCCTTTTAGAAATGTTCCCACACCAAATCATAGTTAAGTAACATGAAATGATTTCCAGTATCATTTACCGATGATTATCATCATCACAGGATCTCTGTGGTGTTCCAAACGTTAGTACCGAATCATAGCTTGTCAAAGGCTCCGACAGGTAAACTGTTGATGAGTGTGAGCTGATTCACTACAGTGGCATAAAAACAAGTAAATAGAAACGTTAAGTTAAAGATGGACACAAAAGTATATCTACACAATAGATAACACAAAACTCCAAAAGATTGTAAGAAATCAAAGAAAAAAATCCCACAGGTAACTGAAGTGACATAACACAGTGAAGGCCACTGATCAGGGTTCAGATCACAAAGAAGGGTGGCACATGAATATCAACACCGGCTTGACTTTAAACCTGAGTGGCACCTGATAGGCTGAGGCCACTGTTCTCATCCGAACTGGAGTCGGACCAAAGGCAGAAAAACAGCAAACAACAGTTGGGACATCACGACAGCTGTGTCATCACAACAGATCAAATGTATTGATGTGTCTATGTTTCTAGAGGAAAGGTTTCACATCCACAATACTACGGCTTGTATTTCATCAGTTTCATGCTCGCAAGAGTTGGCATCTGGATTAGTTCACGCAATGGAGGAAGGATACACATATACAGGGAAACAGTGGATTTTCAACCAGCAGCAGAGAGTTGACTGACAACTGAAAAATCACCATCTAAAATGTATCTATGTAACCTACCTCACCTGTTTAATACACATTTTCACAGTAAAACCTTTTGGACAATAGTGGTGTAAGTCAACACTATTGTCTGTTTTCATCTGTGAGCGAAAACAGCTGCAGCTAACATGTTTGCTGGGGTCAAAGTGTAGTCTGGAAGTATGTCAGACAACAACACGGATCAACACTTGTGTCTGTCAATGCGATTTTCAGAATACCAGCAACATTCAACGAGGAGAGGCAACGTGTCAATCAATAATGAAGGTTTGCAAAGCAACTCTAGTCTAAACAAATAAAACAGACAACTGACTTGAAGGCTCAGAAACAAAGGAAACCTAAAGTGTTGGTAGTGACCGTTTGGAAGTATTTAACAAAAGTGTTCCCCAATTCTTATTCCAGATCTCACATACACACACACACACACACTCACACCAATTCTTACCACAAACACAATTTCAGATGTCTATACTGCTCCAAAACACCTGACTCCAATGATGAGTTCTGTATCAGCTTCAACAGAAATTGACAAGCAGTTGGAGCGGGACATCCTCTAAAACTTTCAGGACACCCAGGACACTGGGGACTGGATCGGAACCAGGACTTGTGTTCACTGGCCTACAGTGAAAGTTACACCCAGACTGATTCCAGGGATGGGAAGAGTAGAATCGTCAGCTGGAGTAAAGGCATGTAGGCCGTGGCGTTGAATATATACAATGACACAGAGGTGAGAGGGTGAGAAGGTTCAGGCTGACTTGTGGAACGCTCACTCATTAAAGACTGAAGTGTAACTCAATGCATAATCCATTACAAGCATAGGACTGGTGGGCACGTCATTCACATTTGTGATGCCTGATCATTGGCCATTGATGCACACTACGAGGTTTCATATCTTAGATTCACAGGTCATGTCAGCATTAAACCAGGTCCACACTGTCACAAAGTATTCAGAGAACACAGTATTGTATTGTACCAAAGGGCTGTCTTCTTGTGTGGATATGCTAAAAGATCAGGACAGGAAGGTAGTTTGTACTGTGGCACATTGTACCAAAACAGCTGCATCTGAACAAAGAATGAGACTTGTGTATAATTCTCTGTGGTTGTTTCTTTACATGACACAGACCCAGATGTGCAGTGCCCCAGCTGTATCTGATCAAATATCTGCAATGGTCTTAGATATAAAAAAATGATCAACAGCAAAGTACCACCTGGTAAAGAGAGCAACTGGTTTCCTTTTTGTTCACTGACCTCAGATTGTAATGAAAGGAATTTCATCTCATAATTAGCATACTGAGTTCTGGCCCACAGTGACTGATGGTCGTATCATTTTACTGCTGCCTCTTCTTTTTCATGCTAGGACTGATATTAGAAAATGAAATACAACTAAACCACACTGCAACATCCAAACAAGGCAGAGGAGACCTGCTGAAGTATGCTTCAACTTGACAGACACGGAAGGAAGAAGAAATCACAAGGTGGCTTTCCTTACAGAGATAAAAGAGTTGAGTCAAGTGCCACGGTGACAAGTCACAAACCTCACTGGGATCTCAACTATAGCTGCTGTTATGTCAATCAACCGAAATCAACTATGTGAGCACATCTGTAGTGCTACTGGTTGGAAGACAATGTCTTGGTCCCATTGTCCAACAGTCCACTCAACAGTGTAGGTGTGTTGATGCTAAAGCAGACCAGAGAAGAGACAAACAAAAAAGCCAAGGCCATGTGCAGTGGAGCAACAGAGATGATGAAGACCAGTTTCCGCTTCCTAACCGAGCGAGAGGAGCAGGGGTAAAAAAATCTCAATTCATTTTGGCTTCAGTGCATTCCTGACAAGACTGGGGCATCATGGGAGACAATGTGCAAAAACAGACGATAGAGGCAAGTTGCTCATGCTGCTGAGCTCCTGACATAGACAACAGATGATGGTTTGACAGGAATCGCTAGAATAAGGTCAGGAAAAATAGAGTTCTTTTGAGTCTGGTAAAAACTTTGAAAGGTTCATTCAAGGGTAAGTTTGATTTCAGGCATCTTGTCCCAAAAAACTGTTCGTCCCCCAAAGTGCCACAGTCTTCAGGATGTAATGCTACAGTAGCTTTTCACACAAAAAACACTAACATACTCTGTATCTGTGTGCCTCCTACCACAGAGCTGATTACAGGAATCCACGTGTTAAATACAGGAAATCATAAATTAAACATCAATACAGTAAAACTTCCACAATAGGGGGGCTCTGCTTGGGGAAATTAGATGTTAGAAGTTATTATATACAAGTGTTTAATAAAATATTAAAATGGCTTTTCCCAGCGTCTGTGTGTCTCTCTTAGTGTTTCCGCTAGCAGCCTCTGTGCACAGGACCTTTCAGCAGTGTCAAAAGGTGAAGACGTCACAGCATAGAGAGTTGATGACATCAACAGCGTTACGGGATGGAGGACATCTTTTTTTTTGCAAAACACAGTTTCCCTCATGGGTCTTCTGTTGTCTTGAGCAGCTCCATCAATGCACCCACAGCTCCAAAATACCCCTGGAACGAAAACAAACCTGTATTTATACGCCAAAAGTAGTGAAGCGTGTGTTTACGTCAGTGTTCAAAATCATTTAGCCAGCACTGAGCTCAAGCATCTCTGCTGGTTCCTTCCAAGTGTTCCAGCGGCGTGTTGCTCACCTCATGTTCCAGGAAGAGAGCTCGTAGTTGTCCTTTAGACCAAAAGTCCATGGCATAGGCTAGCAGTTTTGTAGACACTGTGTTGATACGAAGGAAGTTCCCAACAAAGACCACACGCTCGATTTTCTGATATGAAAAGACATGGAAGGTAAAGGTCAGAAAAGCAGGACCCATGTCTGTGGCTTACAGCTACAGATTATGCTGCAAGAAGTTTCTACATTTCAAGGGGTGAAAGGTCAGTAAGCCCTTGGGGATTTAAGATGCAGTGTGCTGTAGTATATTCTAGTAAGGACTTAAGTGACAGTGCACACATGATATAAGGCAGAAAACAAGGATTCCATTTGCAAACTGCAGTAGCACTTTATCAACACATGGTGGTGATGAAGAGCAAACAGACTGGGAACAAAACGTTGACAAGTCTATCTATCTATCTATCAATCTTCCTTCTAGGGTGTGTTAAGTAGCTGAGCAATCACACAGCTGTTCTGTGTCCATAGCACCCCCCCAATTACTTGGTAGTACGTTAAATTGGAAACAATTACAGAAACCGTTACAATGGTGATGCGCAAAGCAGCAGCAGAGGCTCTATTTAATGTTTTGTTGGACGAAGCTGTGGCTGAGGAGGCATTTTGATCTTGTTGCTCAGGACGATGACATCCCAACAGGGTTTGGCTCAAATCGATCATAGTTTGAAACTGATCACTGAGTTCTGAGAAGCTGAGTGGAAGTTAGAAACCTGTTCAGTCCATTTTCACCCTAAGCGAAACTGGGCTACTCACTTAACGTGCCCACAGACAATACTCTTTTATCGTTGTCTGCCTTTATTAAAATAATAGTGTCTTTGTATTACAGTGGCAAATATGTTTATACCGGACTTTAACATAATAAGAATTTGATATGGAGTATACTTAAATACATAGTTTTTGGTTTCTGACCGTGTGTGTGTACGTGAACCTTTTCGTTGCAGCTCTGTATGCGGTGATAGCCCTGTACAATGCTGCTTGATCGCCATGCCACAAGGCAACACTGTAAAGAAGCTCACAGCACACAGATGGACTCCAGACCGATGCATTACTCCAGTAAATAACACAGCACCTGACATACTGCATAATCATCAGTTTCTCTAGTTGTGTGTCAGGTTCATTTTTAAAGAGCAGAACTTTGCTGTTCTGATTAAATGTCACTAAAGCATGCTGACTGGCTGAACCCGCTGAGAGTCGGTGTGTGTATCTGTGCACGTACCTCATTCACTGCACACATGCGTGCTATGGATCCTATGTTATTAGTGATGGTGACTAGCGTTGCTCTTGCTAGGTCTTCCTTGCTGATGCTGTCTCGCTTCTCCTTGCTCATCATGTGACCAAAACTGCAAAAGAAGACATATAAACAGTTTTGTTTTAATTTTAACATGCAAACACAACTGGAAACCACACACTCAAGTTTGATAGAATAAGTTACAAATTACAGTTAAACAGCACACACAATGACAGGATGTCAGACAGAGTGTCACTACTGACAGGAGCCACGTGTACACACACGTGTGTGTATGTGTGTGTGTTTGTGTGTTGTTTTGACAAAAGGAACACTTGTTTAACATGATTCTCATGTGTAATCTAGTGGACTGTTTATGGGTCAACCTTTGGACACACAGCAGAACTGAACCCAGCTGACCACACAAAGGTCTGTGTGTGTGTGTTACAGCGAGGCTGTAAAGCCTCCGTCACTCTCACCTGGAGGCAACAGCAGAACCCTGCAGGCCAAAGCGCTCATAGTCTCCTCCATAGATGTCCTTCACCAGTTTGTCCACGTTGGTAGAGTCACCCTTGCTGGCCATTTCCAACGCCTCCTCAAAAGACTCACAGCCTGTTAGCAGGCAGCAAAGGCCCAGGAATGTACCACCTCCCAGACTGAGAAGGGGGGAGAGAGGAGAAATGGACAGCATACAGATCAGGAGAGAGGGAGAAAGGGCAGACACAGATGAGAGGTTAGGCAGAGGAAGGGTAAGATGGTAAGGGAGTAATGGGACGACAGAGACAAAGTGAGGGGAGGAGAAGAGAGTGTTGTTTGATGTTAGTTCAATAAGAATCTTTTCTTCACAGTCCCATCTCTAACAACCTTACTCCCTTATGCCACCATTTGTCTAAGAACAGGATGAAGCCTCTTACTAGATCGCTGTGATCAGTGGAAAAACACCTTCCACACAAACAAACACACTTTCCGATTGATGTCATAGTGAGCAGGAGCAATCAGACACGCTTGGCATGAACAGGAGAGGGAGAGAAAGGAATGGGTGACAACGTGTATACACAAACACACTCACACTCGCTGACTGAGCGGTAATCAGCTGGTCTAGCTCAGAGGAGGATTAAACTGATGAATAAGAGACCCTATCAAATAATAAACATTTATTATATGTATTTCTTGCACTTACACCCTTGTGTTTAGCATGGTCATGTTATCTAACTTCCATCTAGTCCGACTATTACATAAGTACAAAGGAACACAAAGTGATTTAGATAGAGAATGAAAGGGATTCCAGCAGCTGACTCTCCCAAATCTCTCCCTGTTTGACCACCGTCACCTTTAGCACACACTCATATTCTTTCATAACAGCCTGATTTCAGACGCAAGGTGGTCTTTTCTTGTCTCACATAAAAGAACTAAATCTGATTATTTTTTTGTAGCACGGCAAGCAATATCTCTGCAGAGTTGTGTCAAAGTGTTTGTCCTGCTCACCTGGTCCCAGTCACACGTTTGTAGTCGTTCTCCGAATACACAGCTAGAATGGAGACCCCCGAGCCAATGTTGACCAGCAGCATGGGGAAGGGGTTGTCCAGAGTGCAGGGCTTCTTCACGCAGCTCTGTGTGTCTGATGGATTCTGGAAGTAGTAGCATTCTGGGTGACCATTGAAGCCCACCCGGTCGACAAACAGCAGGCCGCGTATAAGACAGTCCAGCTCGTCCAGTTTGAGTAGTTCCAGGTCAGCCATCTGCAATTTGAAATATTCAGAAGGTCCACATCAATCAAAGTGGTTTTTTTAATTGTTCAAGCTCATTTAAAGTAAATTATTACCACACGAATTGGAATTGTACTTTTTACAAAATACAAAACCATTTTCAATGAACTTTAAACTGAAGCGTGTACAAGTTCCTGCTGCAGTTCTCAGCGAATTAATTCATTGATCCTATTCTGCTGCAGTCACTTTCAATGAACATAGCAAGAACATGACAGCAGACGATGAGACAAACAATGAGTTTAAAAGTGATGTCTGCTCACAGAACGTCCTAACAAGTGGGGAAACAGCATGCCTGATATGACCGAACCGTTTGAAAGACAAGGATTAGATGGTACATTTGGTGTTTGTGAATTTGTTTAAACAGTCCCACTTTCAAAGAACATGTAACACACTCACAGAGCGGAAGTCATTTTCAAATTTATAGGCCCCACCACCGGTGGCGCAGAGTGTTGTGTGCAGGCTGGAGAAGTTCTTGTCTCGTCCCATCTGGATGAAACGGGGCATGGCCTGTGTTGGGAAACGGATAAAGTGCAGGTTCCCCGTCCGGCCACACATGGTCAGGTTTCTCAACTCAAGGTGGACGTCACGGACGCCTGTTTTACCTGGATAAGGAAACATGTTTACGATCATCACTTGGAGATTTTAACAGACAAGATATTTTAATCGGATAACTTGAAATCAATGACCTGGATGAGACCTAGACTATCTAAAAACAAACTAAATGTCAGCAGTTTTTGCAAAAGTTTGTCAGCAGTCCCAGGTCAGAAGCTGGAAACAATCTCATCAGACAGTTGTGTGGGCTCACCATAGGCCACATTTGAGGTGAGGAATCGTCGGATGGATTTGAGGTTCTCCACTTCTTCCTGTTCTTCTTCTGCAGTTATGTCGACTGGCTCAAAGTACACTAACTTGACCAACGTGCCACCGATGTCCATACCAAACCAGGGAAAAGCTGGCGAAGAGGAACGAACAATATTGTTAAATATCTCCTGTGAAACCAAATGAAACCGACAAAAATGCCAAAATAAGAGTGAAGGTGAGGAATTCATGAAACCATACATGATCATTAACAGGAATATGTGATATGATTTATCAGCATCAACATCAATGCCTTCAGAGCTTTTCTCTCACGCGAAAAGGAAAAAAAACCCAAAGAGAATCAGCATGTGCTCATGTTCAACACGCTACAATCAAGTATCCTTCACAGAGGAAAATAATTAAGTACACTGTGTATTAGCAAATCAATTTGCTTTTGGTAAGCTCTCACTACAATGTAAACTATACCGCTTTGAAAAAAAGAAAAAAAAGATTGAACCATATTAATGCTTAAAAGTTGTGAACTCAAATTGTCTATGTCTGTCTGTGTTATACTTCCTCAGTCAACCTATGGAGGGAAGTCAACCTTCTAACTCTTGATTCGACAGATTAGCAGTCAACTTCCTTCATGATGACAGATTTGTGCTACGGCATGGTACAGGTATTACTGTGCTGAAGAGATGTCTGCATGTCAGATAAGGGGAGTAGGGAGAGAAAAACCGGCTAGTCCGGCTAATCAGCGTGCTGGAACAATAGGTTCAGACAGAGAGATCCAAACGACAAAAGGACACCACCACAGCTAAAAAAAATGAAAATCTCCTTGGAAACAGATAACCCTCCATCATCTCTCCAGTATCCTTCTCAAGAAGATTTGTTTGACCTGACTCATCTGTGGCGTACTTTCACTTTCATGCCTGATATCCCTCCAAAGAATAATTTGAAATGTAAGATCATTTCAAAGAGCGGGATTGTATCAATGTCAAGTCAATACGACTAAGAACACTGAACATGTGTGCCAAAATACCCTACAAATATGATTCCATTAATGCAAATTAAAACAGAAACTATCCACATAAGATGTGGACAGTTTAGTTTTAGATGTTCAGATTCTGAACACAGTGAAGCAAATGTTTAAGCTTGTGTTCTCTTAAGTCACAACGGACATAGTGAGACAGTGACGTTAGTCAAGGCTAGTTTAGAAGAGGAATGCGTGTAATCCACATATTTAGTGCTTGATTACGTGTCAAGCATGGGCCACTCAAGCACCTACCATTAGAAACACCTCGACAAACAGAGCTGTGTGCACTAGAAATCTGCACATGACCACTGAATTTCAAACCTATCATGGTTCAAAGGTGCTTTTGCAGATGACATGGATGATCATGAGACATGACTCTCATAACACTATGCAATAGAAGAGAATTATTCTCTCACTCACTGAGACAAAGTCGATGTGGAGATTAGAAAAACTGGAATTGAATTCCATTTTGGAATTTATGTTTTCTGCCATCTTCACAGATGTGCTCAAAACAGGCTAAACAGTGAATGTACATCTGATTACTAATCAATAAAGCTTAGCACCATAAGTGAGCTGCAGCCAATTAAAAACATGTTCACTGCTCTTTTTTAAAATGTATTAACATGAGCATGAAATAAGAGGGAACGCCTGACAACAAATGTCATACCTTCTGGCCAGATCATGATAACACATAAAGCTTTACTTGATGTATACATGGGGGCATTTTGTCATTTCGTGATGCGCTTCGTCTTTCCGACAGCGTCATAGTTACATTCAATGGTGTATGATTACAATCAGCGTCATCACCTGAAATGTTTTGACTTTTGTTACCGTCCCCTCTCACCTACTGACCTGATCTGAAATGTGTAAACATGAAGTTCCAAACAGACTTTTGGAACATTTGAAATTATTACATTCAATTCACCACATAAAGTATGTCTTTGTGAGTGACACAGTGTTGAAATGTCATGGTCATTCTTGAAGATGACATTTCAATATTATCACAGGAGTCACTAGGTTAATAATGTATTTCAGGAAGAAATCGAGACAAGGAAAATACCCTGTGTTTTTCTTCCAAGAATGCATTGTCATGGTTGCACTTCCTTCAAAAACTTGTCATGTGACACTAAAACAGCCTGTACTAAAAAGGTCAACATCCACTAGTTCTGAAAAGGTATTTTACAATTTTACTGCAATACTACAAAATATATGAATCACTGGTACCACATATGAACAGAAAAACTAGGTAATAACATTCATTACCCATTTGTTTTTAGTGTGACAACATATACGAAGGCAGGTTTAACACCAATCCACCACACTTCAAGAAAAAGTTAAACATCTTCCATCAGCCACAGGTGCACAACCTTTATATTGTGAACACATTAACTATGGTGGGCAGTAAGTGTAGGATGATGGATGTAGAATGCAGAAACATTAAGACAGAGTTGTGTCTTGTCATTTTAGTTATGACCTCAAATACACTGTCTTCCATGTTACATTCTAAGTCCCAAAATTTGCAGTAATTTCCATTGAATGAAAAATGTATATCACTGCTCATCTGTCCTCAGTACTGGTGACTTTGTACTTCACCTCCCCTGTAGAACAATCTAGTAAGCACTTATACCATAAGTGATGGCTAGTTCCAGATCAACTTAAACCAAGAAAACTCAATCTATTATTATCATTATTTTTTCAAAAAAAATTCTGATTTCATTCATTTTTCCAAAAGTTCTCCATGCATGTTAAATGATATGAATCAATTAAACAACTTCTCTCAGCACATATCATGCCTTCACACTGTCGAAGCCAATGAGCCAAAGGTCAGTGTGACAAGAGGCATTGGTAGTGGCCATGTAGGTGAAAGGTGTGTAGCCCAATAACGCCTCCTCCCCAACACACACAACTCACACACACACAGGACTGATACATTTTCTTTTACCACCACAATGACAGTCCACCTTATCATCATGACATCAGGGACTGTGGCTAACAATTTCTATTACATTTTCTATTTATTGCCCTTTAATCTAAAGTTACAGTGTGTGTGTGTGTGTGTGTGTGTATTTGTGGTCCACAGATACATAGTACAAGAACACTAGTACAGCATGGTTTTGTGATAAGAGAATATACAACATGCAGATAAACAGTGCGTGCTTGTATACTGTATTGGACACAATTATATACATAACATACTCAGCATGACTCCTGTTATGTTCTTCAAACTTATATTTCAACCTTATCTGACACTGTCCATCAGTTTGTCCTTGTGAGTTATTTTTGGTATTTTTTTTACCTGGGTCGTTTTCCCCCTCTTCTCTCTGAATCCATTAACCGGCATATAGCTGAGCTTCGGGGATGTTATTTTTACATGAGACAAAACAAACAGTACTGGTGGTAAAATGTTCTTGTACTAGCTGCTCTCTGTGCTTTTTCTTGTGCAATGATGAATTGCCAACCAGGCAGCAGGAGTTTTTTCTTGGAAAAAAATGATAGTTTGTAAGACCTTGAAGAGTTTCAGATGGAGGAAGGGGTTTCAGTTGGGTGGGCCATTAATTGAATAATTCCCCCACTCTCCATTTCTGTGACTGCTGACACACCCACCAAAACGCCTACACCCTAGGTGAAACCTCTGAACACCCCTTGTTCCCACACCATCTGCTAAAGTAGCAGAACACAAACTTAGTCCCGTACACACTGAATCTCCTCCAGCTAGAAACCAGATTTAGTCATGATCTTTCTGTAAATTTCAATGAATACATTTTACCAGTGATTTGCCAGGAGCATTGCACTTAGTACATAGTCACAGCCTCAACACCTTGTATCAAGCCAAAGCCTAGTCTCAATTTGTATGCCACAAAACAAAAGAAGAAATGTCTCACCACAGACATCCCAGGTATTTGAACATCGACCCTATATAATTCCTCATTGTTGTTCAGTGACAAAATGTGGATTCCTCCACAACTCAGTCAAAACACACAGTCACACAATGTTGTTCCAGTCTAGTTTTCTCAAAGACTAGGGTCAAACATTGCTCGCTGGGCTTATTGTGCACATGTGAACCTTGTGAAGATGCAAAAAGCTACAGTTGGATTGGAGTTTTGACTCATTGTAGATTGGATCTCTGTGCTCTTAGAACACAGTGCACGTAGTAGGTGGGGTGAAAGAGAAAGTTTCCTTCACGTATTTAACTATTAACTACTTTTAACTAGTCACATATGGCTTGCGTATATCAACTTGACAATATAAATAAAAGACAAAACAAACGTATGGTTGGCTATAAGGGGTATAGACAAGATTCTTCCTATCACTGTGAGACGCACGCGGAGCGTTAATTGATAGTGGGAGCAGCATGCTTTTTCCTTGAGATGTAATCAATAAGAATCACATTCAGAATCAATGAATCCATCACTATTACAGAAATCTGCTCAGTGAACTAGAACCTGGACCTCAGGTTGTGTAAAACTCACCACAATAACAATGCAGGGCTTGTAGCTCCACCGACAAACATCTGGCAAAGAGTTTGATCGCTCATGGAAATGTGGATAATTCCGATCGGATGGCTGATTTCATCGGTCAGCATGGTTTTGTTTGTCTTTACTGCTTATGTCTGAGTGCAGTGTACTGTGAAAAACTTTAACCAGTTTGTGAACATCATAATGGCCCAATATCATGGGAAGCTCCAGTCTGACTGAGGACAAAAGTGAAAAATCCCATCTCTGAGAGGAGTACATTCCAGGGTCTGCCAGCCCACAGTGGGGAAAGGCTTATGGGGTTATCCCGGTTTATCAGGACAGTTGGCCTCCAACCAAGGATAACATAGTCATGCTGCGCTGATGGAGTGGGAAGACGCCCCTTGAATTAAGTAATTTGGGCTATTTCTGGTACAAGTATTGCATGTGTAAGGCTTCTGTGTCATAGAATAGCAACATTTATATGAAATGGTTGGCTTTGAAGGCACAATCATGAAATTTCACATTTCATCACATTATGCTTCAATACAGAGATGTTTGTTTTGTGTATTATTTCACAATTTTCTGACTGACGTGCCTTCACTTCACTTACTTTTAATTAAACATACGATGTCGGTGGTTAGAGAAATCTGTGTCCACAGTGTCTATCGATATCTTGTGGTATGTCTGGTAAACTGTCCAAACAGTCAAAATGTGTCTGCCACTGTAAGAATATTTTGTACAGTTTTGTATTTGACTGCACCATTTGATCTTGCTCTGTTGGATATTGCTTCTTTCAAATAATAAAGCACAGGTGGTAGAACTACACATCTTTTAAACACGGGGAATAGGTTGTTTCAAATTCATCACATACTACAGGAACTGAGTAGATTATGGTTTTGCATTAGTGCAATAAATAATTCTGTATGTCAACTAAAATCAGCATTTGCTGAAGAAGGACACCATGTATAACTTTGGTCCTACACTGTACCGTCACTTCCATGGTCATACAGGGAAATGAATACATCTATGTCAATTCCACTGACTTTCTAAAGATTACTTTAATGGGGAAAAAATACCTTCAGAGCTGGGAGTGATTAACCTCAACAAGTGATGATCACCCCATGACTGACTCTCTCCAATACTGTTACTGTTTGACTTACAATGATGCATGGATGCATTTTCTCAAATAAAGTATGTTTGTCCATGACAGCAACAAAGAACCACCTCAGGGCTCCTGCTAGAACCATTTTTTCTCCTATAAACCACATTCCCTGCCATTTAAAGGAATCAGCTGCCTTCAAGACTTTGACCGGACATTCTGAGACAGTAAAAGCTATGCTTCACTATAACCCTATAAAACAACATAACAAAAAGCCTTAATTTGTAGTGAGATGAGACCTAGTCACAAATATTAATCAGGATTCAATTTAACTACTTAAGCCTACTACAATGAAATACAAGCCAGCTAACACTTACCGGGTTTCTTTTCACTTATGAGCTTCATAGTGAGGCAAAATATCAGCTCACTGGTGCATGCAAAAATAAAATGAAGACAGAATCAAACAGGATCTCCGGAGTTAAAATCCGTCGTGTATTTATAAGACTCCACTTTTCAATATTGTGCGCAACAAGTGCAAAGTTTTCAATAAGGTCTTCACTCCCATCACAGAAATATTCCGTGAATAAGGGGGCGGGTATTTCACCATGCCTCCTGGAGACAGGAGTCCACAGCTGATTGGCTGAGTCAAGCCAAACCCACTTATCAGGAGCTTTTTCACCACCACGAGCCGACCAATCGCTGTACACTAAACACAGCCGAGGGTTCGTAGTGACAAACGAGGGTCTCCCAGACGACGACAGGATTGTGGTCGGATAAACTGGTCAGAGATAAAGAATGCCGTATTAAATCATACACAGGGGCACTGAATAGCAAACCGCGTGATCTAAATCCTTGATTGCATTATAAAGGTTAATGAACAACAGAATCATGTTGCGTGCTAGAGGTTGTTACACTGTCATTGCAAAATCCCTGTTCATTGCACAGTATGAGGTTGCGTTCGATGGCTCACTGCAGGATACATAAGTGTTTTGCTCATTAGAAAAGACATGATCGATGTCGTGCAAAGGGGTAGATGCAAGATAGCAGCCTCAAATTGGTAGACACTTACGGGGTCTGTTCCGTCTCATCGACTCCGTCCTCCTCCGTAGCCGGCACCTCTTGGCTGGGGACCCGTTGCACTCCGCATCCTCCCCGTGGTGCAGATGGTGCAGGCTTTCAAACGTGCTGTTGTTTGCTCCGGCGCTTGAGCCGAATGCGCTGTTGGTTCCGTTTGCAGCCACCACGACGTGCCCATGAAATCCCCTCTGGCTCTGGCCATTATTAACATGAAACGGCCCCGACGCTCCTTTTTTGTCCATCATTGACTTAGCTTTATCCATGGCTGCGGCTAACCTAGCCTAGCTTCGCATTAGCAGGAAAAGGGGGCTACGTTAGCCTAGCTCGCTAGCGTTAGCAGCGCTCGTAAGCTAGTGAGTGTGGCAGACGCTTCTCGCTCTTTGCGCACCGTATCGTATTTAAATCCTATTGTGTCACGCTTAAAATTGCATGCATTTTTCAATTTTCGGATATATTAAACAATCGTGAAAACAGTCGCTAAAATACAATATTTCCTCTGAGGTCACTCGCGGTCATTTCCCCACATACAGATCCTGGCAGACGCAGCAGTCGCCGGTGTGAGGGCGTCTACGTCACAGCAGCTCCGACAGCCGCGGCCCAAACCCGTCCACCTCCTCCTACCGGTTTTACCCTCTCTATTATAGAATCAGACGTTGTAATCGTACGCCAATGCGCAAGAAAGGACTCGTTCAGCGTCTCCCTTGTGCTGCCAAAGTCTCACAGTAGCAGTCTGTGCAGCGCCGCCGGTTCCTTCTTTCTACGCGGTGTTGTTCGTTGTCATCGTCATTCCTCCCCGTCCTCTGTCCGCCTGATGTGCTCACAAAGCTGCCAGTCAATATTCCAGATGAACTGGAGTAACCCTGTGTTTGCACGCAACGCACAGCCCCAGTGTGCAGCAATATGACGAGTCCTACAGACAAGGATGGTTTAAAGTTAACAGGATTAAAATGACCTCAAATGGAACCACAGCACAACATGTGGTTCAAGCCCCATGAGATTAGTCCATTACAGGCTGGAAATCCCAGCCAGTCAGGTAACAAGGGTCAGACAACTACTTCATTAATGATAACAATCACTGGTTATGAAGAAGCCAGGCCACTTCTGTCTCTACTCTGCAACTGTAGGACTGAACTATGACATTATTTGATGTTGATCAAAAAATTAAATGAATTAACTAAAATGCATTCTATTTTTGTATATCTTCTTCATTTGATTATGTGTGTCCTCTTCACATTGCAGTTAAAAATAAAACACACACTTGCTTAAAACATTTGCCCACAAAGCAGTCTGTTGCCCATTTTCATTCATTCATCTTTTTCCGGTTACAGGGCACAGTTGTGCTGGAGCCAGTCCCAGGCATCAGGGTACACCATAGATGAATCGGCAGCTCATCGCTGCTTTGTTTGCAATTATTCAAGAGCTTTCCAGAACCTGAGGAAGATATTTTCCTTACTGATGAGTTTATATCGACGAGGTTCCATATGAATACAATTCCAAAATCTATCTAAATGCCCTCAGCCACAGGTGGAAGGTGTTCTCATATTATATTTTCAAATATTTAGACCTTTCTTTAGTCTTTATTACATATCACAACATAATTTAAGTTCACCAAGGACGACTGAGTGAATCAAATCGAACCATTAATCACCATGATGTAATCATGCTCAGCGTGTAAGGCAATAGTGAAGTAAAGCAAACAAAACATCACTTTTGGAATATTAGTTACATATTATATTCTGAACTCAATGACACCTCTGCATCAAAGGTCACCAATGATACTGCAATACATACACTGTAACACATAACATTTCGGGGATGATCCAGACACTTTTTAAAGAATTCTAAAGGTAATCTTGGATCACAGCTTTTCCCAAAAACATATTTTGGGAAAAAAAAGGCACATACAATGTTTATGGGATTTAAATGGTCTGACTGTGAGGTAGCGAGGTCTGTCACTCAATATAGTTGGGCTGTGACTCCACCAGGAACATGACTGGACTGCTGAACATCTATAACAACTGTTCCATCTCTGTCATCTATTAGTTCTACCAGGGCAGTTCGGTACCATCCCAGCTGTAGGCCCTGCCAGTCTTGTCAACATCCAGTGTTTCAACAATGTTCATTAGACAGGTCACAGAGTGTTCAGTACTGAAAAGCTTTTCCTTTGGAACGTTCTTGTGATACGGCCTAGAGAGGTCTGTGTTGACCGTTCCTGGATGTAAAGAAACACACACAACCTGTGGATGATCAAGGAGAGGAGTCGTTATATGCAGATGGCAACAACACCATTCGTTCATTCATTTAGCAAGATATCTAAATAGGTTAACAAAAGCAGTCACCTTCACTATTTGTCTCATATGTTTACAAATTAAAAACAGTAGCAACTGAAAGAAAACAAACCCACCTTGGGTCGACTACGGCCCAGCTCAATGGAAAGATTCCTGGTGGCCATGTTGAGAGCTGCTTTAGACATTCTGTAGCTGTACCAACCTCCAAGACCTGAGCAAACAGGGAGGTGTGGAATGAGGCAGTTATAGAGTAAGACAAACACATGACACCATAGCTGCACTACATACTGTGCATATAGAGTAGTGGTAGTGATACTACTAAGCTATATACCAAAAACTGTTGCTGTATAGTCAAAAAGTACTGAAACAAACCAAAACACATAACTGTATTATTAGTGCATACCATTGTCACCAATTGATCCTACTTTGGCTGTAATATTGACAATAATGCCGCTGTGCTGCTTGGCTTTCTCTGCAGGCTGCTGGCCAAAGCTGCCGCTGCCCTTCTGAAGCAGGGGAGCAAAATACTTGGCAATGATCAGAGGACCCACTGTGTTGGTTGTCAAGGTTGAAATGATGCCCTACAAGAAGAAATCAACCAGTTGACACTTTAATCAGATCAAAAACATTGGGTGGAAAACATAAATGGCTGTAGGTTATCACATGGTTCACTTATAAGCTGCATGCAATGTTCTAGAGTGAGTTTAAACATAATTATTCACATCATTCTGATTACTGTAATGCCTGAGTACAAACAGTCAAAAAATAATGAGACTGACTATATTTACAAAACGCGTGTATGTAAAATTATGTCAGTCCAGAAACATTTTTCAAATAGTCATAGTCAAATGGATTTACGACGATTAAGACTGTAAACCGGACATACTCATTTGAGACAAGAGTGATTCACCAATTATTTGCGATAATTTCAAATACCCAGGGTCCAATAAAAGTAAGAACATTTATGAAAGTGTGCCTCTCCTACACAGTCAACACAGCCGCTTTACCTGGGCAGAAACATCCCTCAAGCTGGTCTCTCCTTTGCCACAGGGATGAAGCATAGCCGAGGAGTTCACAATCAGATCCAGCCGACCAAAGCTCTTCTTTACCAGCTCCGAAGCTTCGCGGATGTCCTCCTCCCGGGTGACGTCCAGCCTGAGGACCGTCATCCTGCCCGGGTGCTGATCGACCAGGGCTCGTAAGTCGGCTGCACCGTCCGGGTTTCGACATGTCGCTATAACACTAGCGGTAGTTTTAAACTTCAAGACATGTTTGCAAAATTCAAGCCCTAGTCCCCTGCTGGCTCCTTGAATGAGTGCGACGGGAGCCGCCATGACAGACACATGACGTAAGGCTGAACGGACACGTAAAAGTAGCGCGTGTTGCATTCAGGTTCTTCTAAAAACGTGGACGTAATAGAGTTAACGGGGAAAATATTAGAATTGGACATTTCATGGTGTTTAAATTGGACGAAATCAACGTAAATACAATGTTTAATTGCATTCGCGTTATCGGAAGACGTTTTTAAATCGCATATATTACATTTATAGTAAGTATAACCAACGTAACGAGGGGTAAGGAAGTCAGCACGTTTCACAACAAGCACAACACGCCATCTGTAGGTCACTGAAAGGCACTTACACAATTTTGTGGTACAAAATGTAACACAAACACCAGTATCAAACAGAATGATACACAAGCAGCGATATAAAGTACATCATTGAACTGATGGAATAGTTGAATAATTTAAAATACGTTATAATAATCAACTATCCAAAATGTCGGGAAGACCCGGAAGTGGAATCCGGTTGCCTGGCAACTGTTCCACGAGTGGACCTGCAGCGTCTGCTAGCTAGTTGGCTAGGCGAGTTGCTCACACGGATTATGCACTGTAAGTCTGCGTATAAATGCCGCTCAAAAGAAGAGGACCGTTGCAGCTGGTTCAGAGAGACGTGGACGATATAAAAAGACAGGTTTGTCACAGAATCAAGTTGTGGTGTAACTCTTAAACAGCGTTGCATCCTGTATGTACTGCGGTGTGTAACATCAACTTCGCTTTTGTACATCGTACATTGTGTCCTCTTCTTACCCAGGTGGACAGTCTATTGACAGATGTGCAGCGTCGGGTAGAATCCAATGAAGAGCTGTTTCGGAGGTAAAACCTGACAACACCTCCATCCGTACTTCCTCCTACCTTATTTCTTCCACCCTGCTGTGATTCACTATCAGTGCTTGTCTGTATCTGATGGTGAGTTATGAGCCTAAAAATGCCCAATTCTGAACAGATGTCAAGAAGTACAGATATCGGCAGAGAAGATATCAAGGACGCTGGAAAAACTGACAAAGGTTCGAGTCACTGCACTGTCACTAACATACATTCACATCCTATGGGTCCTCAGGTGATGTGTGTCTGAGTAATGTATTATGTTTCAAGTGCACAGTTTGTCAGTGTAAGCAAAGATGTTGTGTTAATTCTCAACAATTGCTAGTGTCTTTTTATTCTAATAAGTCTGAATATTCTGTTGCTCCCAAACAAATGCAGGCTTTTTGCTATGTCAGTCATCATGGGAAACGTATTGAACACTTACAAACAACAAATGATTTATTTGAGTAAAACATTTATTTCATTACTAATGACAAAGGAGAGTCAGATAAAACTAAATTTGATGGTCGGAAGTTCTTCTGTGATATGGTCCTTTGCTGTTGAAAGAAGTCACAACTTGTTTGTTATGCTGGTAGGCTGATGAGCTGGCTCCTGTGGGAAACTACGATCAGAGAAAACTGGAGGTGGAGAGACGACTGCAGAACCTCCTGGAGCTCTTGAACACACTCTCTCTGGAGCTTTCCCCGCCAGGACCCAGTTCTGCCCCTGGGTCAGCAACCTATCTATATCCTTCAGACAGAAGTCTGCTTTTTATTTAAACTATCTTTCCTTGTGCAGAAATATACAGGAAGTGATAATTAAAGCAGGAAGTGCTGCAGTTGCTTCCCTTCCTAACAATGTTTTGCAGAAAAAAGTATAGTATTGTGAAGGCACAAACATCCGTTTCAAATAGTTGTGGCAACGGGTGGAATTAGTTAAAAATTAATAGACGTGATTTCATTGAACATCTTGTTCAAATTGCAAGAAATATTTTCATGTTTCACTTTTCCACTTCTAATCCACAGTGATGCTTCAAAGGAAGGAAGTGAGGATAGCAGTGATGACGATGATGACGACGACGACAACGATGACGACGACGACGACGACGATGAAAAGAATCCAGCTCAAAAAACGCCCTCAGACCATCTAATCTACACGGTCCTCAGTGATTTCAAAGGAGACCAGGAAGGAGATCTGTCCGTTCAGGTGATCCTGTTGACTCTTGAAGTCCATTTTGCTAGTATTTTTTTTTTATAGTAGTTTTACATAATTGCCAGCACTGATGTTTTCCAGATATCAGTCCAAACAAAGTCATTTTCGAATGCACTAACATGGCTGCACAACTTGATATTTCCCGGCTATTTCAGAGGGGGGAGGTGTTAAGGATCATCAGGAAGACAGGCGATGGATGGTGGCTGGCTCAGGACACGAAAGGCAACAAAGGAGTGGTTCCAAAAACGTATCTGAAGGTGGCCCAACATCTGAACAGCACACCTGAAAGGAAGAGTTGTATAGAGTAATATCATGTAATATGTTTCAGATTGGCTCTGGAGTAAGTGATGATGAGGAGATGGATGACGATGAGGAGGATGAAGAGGAAGAACTGACTGATGAACCAGAGGAGCAGAGGTCCTTAATGTTATTTTAACCCCAGAGGATCTCACTCTGATTAGTGATGATTCTTTGTCAAAAGAAGTTTGTTTCTTTTGTAACTGAAACTCGTAACAACATTGTGCTGTTTGACAGTGATGCACCGCAGTCCAACTGGTCGACTGTCAGAAAAGCTCTGACTGAGGTAAAAAAAAAATGCTGTTTGTTCATCTGCTGCCGTTTTCCGATCCAAATATTAAATCTGTGTTCGTCTGTGTGTGTGTGACAGATTGACGCAACAGACGTCCTCTCAGCCATGGGGGCCATACCGTCAGGATTCAGGCCATCTACTCTAAACAAGCTACTGGTGGAGGAAGGTCATTGCCCTTTCTTACAAGTACACACACACACACACAATTACTTTTGAACTCATCACTCAGTATTAACATACTGCAGTTAATTACAGAAAAAAACATCTCAAAGCAGCTTGAAAACGACCTCGCATGATACTGTTTGTCCTTTTTTCAACGTGATTTTCATTCACCAGCATTCTGCTTGTAAGCTGTTTTCGTATTATACTTAAACTATCATTAAGGTCTGAGTCAGTGTTTGGGAGCGTAATGCATTATAGTACAACAAGTACAACCGAAGCAAATTTATCCTCGTCATGGTGTAATTTATAGGACTTTTTGTCTCTTTCTAGGTGTCACATACAGAGGAAGTCATTATATTCAGCCTGAGCTCAGCCAGTCACAGCTTTCCTTTAGCGACCTCTTCCTGGACCCAGACACTGGCAGGGTGAGACAGACTGTGTTTGCCTCAGTATCTGGTGTGTGATGGTGTTGCTCCCCAAAGCAAACAGTTGATTGTCACTCTCCTGGCCTCTCCTGTCATGCAGGTTCGTGCTCGGCAGGTTAGGACATGTGTTTCTCTCAGTCTGTGGAGCTGCAAGATGATCCCCACTCCTGGTGTTGGAGTTCAGGTCCTCAGCAGACACATCCGCCTCTGTGCCTTTGATGGAACACAGGTAGGATGTATGTGTAGTACGTGTAACCTTTGGCCATACAATCTTCCCCATTTAATGCCGCTTGTTAGGTCTAACTGTGAAGTTCGACTGGGCTTTCTGATTTATGCTGAGCTTTTATGTCCCAGGTGTTGAGTAACATCCACACTGTCAGAGCTACTTACAACTCCAAGAATCCCAAGACTTGGGCCTTCTCTCCACGGGTATGAGTGTCTTCTCTTTTGTCTGCTCAGGTCCTTCACACTCCAAACGTTGTGTCTCTTATGTTTTTCAGCAGCATAAAGGCTGAAATTCCAAATTACATCTGGTTTCCACTGTGTTTGTTGCAGATGGCAGGAATCCTCCCCACCCTCCTGGACGGAGACTGTTTTCTTCGCTGCAACTCTGCGTCTCCTAACCTCGGTGTCCTCTTTGAGCTGGGATTAACCTTTATACGGAATGTGAGGACAAAATACTGGGATTGTTACAATGACACATCAGTTTGCATAAGAGAATCACATAAGAAGTGGAACACTGTTTTTGTTGTCTGTCTGTCTGTGGTGTTTGGATTTCAGTCAACAGGGGAGAGAGGAGACCTGAGCTGTGGTTGGGCCTTTCTCAAACTGACGGATGATGCTGGAAATTCTCTCCCTAACAGGTGGATGTCATATGCTGACCTCTGGAAATGTCTTGTTGACCACAAACCAAAAAGATTCTGTTGATATTATTAGAGGGACAAAGGCAAGAGAAAACATCCACATTTAAGAAGTTTGAATTAAACAAATTTGACTTAAAATAAACTCCACTAAACAACACTAACATACCCCTAACCCTAAACCAATACAGTTTAAGTAATACTTGGTACTCATTAACATCAACAACATTCACTGAAACATATGACCAATGTGAATTAAATCATGAATCAAATCCATGTCCAGGACCTATGAGCTGCCTGTGAACGGGGGCACTCCCTATGAGAAGGGTGTAGGTGTGGAGACATCAGCCATTGGACCAAGTAAGAACACATAGCAGAGACTCACTGATGCTTAAAGTCTATTTGGAGTGTGTCTGGACACAGGTGTTGCAAACAAACAGGAAATAAACCTGAAGTTGTTTGCTCTTCTCTTCTCTCAGCTCCTGTTGGTGTTCTCCAGCAGATGCTTCAGGCCAGACGACAACCCAAACTGATAATAAAGTTGAAGTCGCCCAACAGCCGCACCAAAAGCCAACTCAGGTATGTGGATGAACAAACCAATCACATATGTTGAAAATGACTGGGTTGTCTTTTTAAATTCATTAATATTTTCCTGATTGATTCTGAAACATCGACAAACAACCAAACACACAGTACTTCTGTGTGTGTTTGTGTGTGCACACAGTGTAACTGACTGCTGTATGTTCTCAGTCTCCTTCCAGACAAACTGCTGCACTGTCTGAGCTGTGTCCACCTGCTGGCTCTTCACAGACAGCTGCTGGCGGACGCTCTGCTGCTGGACCGGCCGACCATGCAGAATGCAGGTAAGACACGTTTCCATTGACTCCAAACGTCAGAAAGGATTACTTTCCTTTCACATCGCTCTCTCTCTCAGACCTCATATGCAGCCCAGTACTTTCCACCTTCCCTGAGCTTTTGGACCAACCAGACCTGCTGGATGCTCTCAGAGTAAGTAGGTAAACCAAAGCCAGTTGTCACATAAATGTAATTAAAATACACTGCTTTATTTTTGTAATTTCCTGAATATATTTCCAATGGCTATGGTTTTTCCAGATGACCTGGCTGGATGCTGAAACCAAAATGAGCAGAGCACAGAAGGTCGGTCTGTTTTAACCTACAGAGGGCGCTCTCAGTTAGCAGTTTCCACCAGGAAGCATGTGGAAAGCGTGTGATGAAGGATGTGAAAGTGTCACTGCTGAATTCTGACTGTTTCTTCCTCCTTGTGTTCTGGCAGAAGGACCATTCCTACCTGAAACGGGAGTTTAGAAAAGTCTACATGTCCTCAGTCTATCACCTCCTCCACACGCCCTCGTTGCCGGGTTACTGCTGGGCGGACCCGCCCTCCGAGGAGCAGCGTGCCAGGGTCATCTACTCCACGCTGGATGCTCTCAAACACTCTCAGCACACCGGAGGTGAATCCGGAAGTCTGGACATTTATTCAGACCCCTCACATCAGCATCTTGCCTTCGATATCAGCGAGTTGACCTTTGACCTTCTCAAAGTGGCACGGTAGTGTCTCCCCTCTCTCAGAAGAAGGGTACAGCTTGACCGCAGTTGATTGTGATTACTTCATCTGTAATCATATAAGCTTTATATAAAATAATAAAGCCAGGTGTCATTTATACATTTTCTAATATTTTTCCAATGTCTAGTCATTGTTCATACAGTTTATTATTGTCCATAAATGATGAATAAATATCAACTTGTCCAAGACGCTTTCCAGTGCTTTGGTCTGCTGCATATTGTTTCCTGGTTCTTGAGTAAATCATTTTTAGAAGGAATGCCCCCCCCCCCAAACCACACACACGCACACATACACACACACCCTTAAAGTCCAGCAGATAAAAAGTGGTATTTGTTCATGAATGTAACGGTGCCTATTAAGACATTGCTGATCATATAAAGTATAGAGTTTTGTCAAAGAGAAATATCTGAACAGGTGTGATGTTTCTGGTACTATATATATTTTTTTTAACTTTGATGAGTGTGTGTGTGTGTGTGTGTGTGTGTGAGTGAGAGAGGACACTGCCTGTAACAACAGGTGGTTCTGAGAACTATTTGATTTTGAGAAAGGTGCCTTTCTGGAGCTCATGAGTGTGTAGTTGAGCTTAAAATCACAGCTGAGTTTGAAAATGTCTGTGATAACATTGCGGTGAGTGCTGGAAAGAAGAAAACAGGACGACAGCAGCCCCTGGCTCACATTTACTTGATAGTGAAATGATAATACTGTGGCGCGACATACAGTAATAGGATGGCAAACGCTGTGTGATGAATTCCGTCGGAATCATTTAATAATTTACAAAGTCTTTCTCATGTGAGTGACCACTGAGCTGCTTTGTTTATCTCCACCCATTAGTTCAACACCAGTCGTGTGTGTGTGTAGTGTAGAGTTACAGTGTATGAGAGGAGTGTTCAGAGTTACTATTCTGCTGCCATCTTTTAAAACCAGGTATATAAGGACAGGAGCAGAACTAGTACATCAGTCGGGCTCAGACGACTCTGATCATACAGTACCTGTTCTCACATGTAAAGTAACATTTATCACCGTTCAGAGTCACAGGATTAACAGCTCTACGTAAAACCTAACAATGTTACTAAGTATTGTAATCCAATTGGAGTGGGGGGTGGGCGTGGGAGGGGGGTATTCAGTTGTGGTTATAAATATAATTCTAATTAATTTTAAATGTATTCTTTTATGATTTACCACTTCATTCATTTTCTTAACTTGTGAAACAGTTTGTTGCGCGCAAACATGCACTTAAACAAAGCGTTTACGTGCACATGCCTGCGCACGCACACACACACACATACTGTGCCTTTTCTCCTGTGGAGTGTTTGATGGCAAATAATATTGCACATCCAGTATTTCCACATTCCAGTGTGATTGCTGTGGTACTGCTGCCCATGGTGACCCGAGCTGAGCTGAGAGAAGTGGGTTAGTGTCAGCGGTCAATAGTAATATAATATCTGAAGGCAGCATCCGACAAAAGGGGAAAAACAGCCTGAGACAGAAATTACCGGCACCACTGCTGTTGTGGTGTTGGTGTGCCCCTGATGAAATAGTTCAATCAGTTGATGTCATAAGTATAATTTACAATTAATTTCTGTATTGTTATATTTTTAAAGTAAGACAACAGAAATAAGACATGACAACTTAGCAGTCAACAGAATTCGTTTTGAAATAAAGTTGAACAGAAAACAATTTCTACAGTAAAATATCTTTACACATTTTATGTTCTGTACTTGTACTTGTTGGTTTTTTTTTGGTGTCTCACAAATATCTTAACAAAGTAATCATCATTTGAGTTTACCGTTGCATGTATTTTGCAGAACCTTCAACGTCATCAATCAAACTTGCGTTATGATGCTTATAAAATGAAAAACACCTGTGCAAACATTCCCAAGATGAAACTGAGATGCAGATTGGGAATTGCTGGGAGTTGCTAGTTTACTACTTCGTCAGCGTTTGCTTCCTCCTCAGAAAGGTGCATTCATTCCGTATCATCCTTGTCTTAACTGAATTTCTCCAATATATTCTCCAGAATATATTGTAAATATGAATAAATGAAAAAATCGTGGTCTCATCATGGAAACTGCTGAACATCAGACATGATTGTGTGCTCAAAGAGACAGAAGACCTGGTTGTGGACGTGCCTACTCTCATCCCCAGTGAACATTCACTGAAACTTCCCTGGACTAGTTGAGCAGGAAGGAGGGACATCCAGAGGATTAGACTGGAGTTGGAAACAGAAGCCAGGAATGTGGGAGATGTTTTTTTCCAACTTTAGTCCTCCTCATGATTTGCTATCTGTGTTTGTGAAGTCCAGAAATCGGACATTAATTTCACCTTTAACGTTTGCAGTCACCAGTTCCATCTCTATTGGTCAGATTGATCTGATGGATCTTTACCGTTTTTACCGTGTGTGTGTGTTTGTGTTATATCAAAGTATATCATATATATATCAAGTATATCAAACAATTAGGACACCAAGGATACAACACAAATATTATTTCCATCTTTGTGCCCGTGACATGGACAAACAACCATTGTGTTTTTAGCTGGCAAGATTCCCATGGAATTGTGTGTGTGTGTGTGTGTGTGTGTGTGTGTGTGTGTGTGTGTGTTGGTTGTGGCCTGTAACTCAACCCAGACAAAGTAGCTAGTCCTAGGTGTGTCTCTGTGTTAACAGTGGACAAACAAAATTTGTTGGCTGTGGACTGATTGTGACAATAAGTGTGTGAGAGTTTGTTTGACTGGTGGTTAAAGAATGTCTTCATCCCTGAGATAAAATAAACAATTAACATTAAGTTCAAGAAATACCAGGCTCAAAAGAAAGTTCTCACCCACTGTCGATTATCACCCTGATGGTAACACAAATGTTTGAGTGAAGTTTGGGGGAAAAAAGACATTTACTTTTCTTGACTACTTCTTATAACTTTAAAATGTTTTTTTAAATCTTAACTTTTTAACATTTTAAAACCATTCACTGTAGTTAAGGATCTTTGTAATTACTTGCTAACCACTGTGTCGCCCAGCACAGAAGTTTATAAAATGAATTCAGGTTCCAGACTCATTCAGATTCAGAGTCCAGAGTGCCAGTTGATACACCATGGAACCACGAAAAGTTGCGTCAGCAGAAGCTGCTTTTCAAGCGCACCCCAGTGACCTCTGCAGAGGTGAACGGATGGACAGGTTGACTCAGGTGTGTCTCAATGTGCAGAACAAAGTAGGTTTCTGTCTGTGACAGCGCCGTCCCCATTCGGACATGAAAGCTGCTCTCATAGAATGACGGACAATAAAATGCTGTGGTGCCTTTCAAAGGCCATTAGTGAAGTGCACCTTTAATATGCTCACAAGAAACCATGTGAAGCCCTCGTTTGAAGGCTGCTTTGTTATAAATGTGTGGTATGTAGTGCACATAGGTTCAATATATGTTCATTAGATTGTCTTTCTTAAGCACAATCAGGGAGTAAAACTAAGAGCAGTGGAATTCCACGGTCCAAACTGAAAAAGAAAAGTTGTATGCAGCAAATCTACACATACTTCCTTAGCTTCCTTTAAATGTTGTGTCCATAATGAGTGAATCTGGACAAGTGAAAGAAGCAGATACAAATTCAAACATGCATTTATTTTATGACAACACAGCGGGATGACTGAACTCGTCCTACACAATAGCTTTTGTGTACCGTGTGTAGTTTTGATCCGTCAGCATGGGAACCACAGGCAACTGATTTACAGGCAGTCCAACATGTTTTAACCCCTCACAAGGACTTTAAATATTATTTGTTTATAGTTTTGAAGGCTGGAGTTCATGCACGTGTGCGTAACAACCACTCCTAACATTTGTATCTATATCTATACATGTACCTGCGAGCATTTATACATTCATGATAAGATGAGAACGGTTACATGATGAAGTCATGATGAAGTCTTCCTCTTTGAGCTCAACACATAACATCTGTTATAAGAAATTTCAGCCGCTCCTCTCTCTCTCTCTCTCTCTCTCTCTGTCTTTCATCACATCCACTCCAGCCCTAGTGCTCCTCTCCCCTCCTCCTCTTGTTCTGATTTTCTCTTGCTCATTCATGCCCCCC
>CAAKHB010008410.1:108369-122401 GCA_901007665.1 Aeoliscus strigatus
CCCCCCCAACATCAGGCGCCCCTACAGATCTTCCCTCTCGCCGTCATTAAAAAGCCTTGGAAGTTTTCAGTTTCGCCTCGAAGCTATTAAATGTAAGAATTCGGTTTACTGGCCTCCAGTACAAACAAACACAGAACCTGTAAGACGTCTCAGTAAACGATCGCAGTAAGATTAAGGCTGAAAACATATGGAGGCGCTGTAGATTTATTTATTCATTAGTGGAAACAAACTAAAGTGAAGTGAAGTGAAAGTGAATGTGAAGGTAACGTCATGTCAGTGACATGTCAGTGGGGGTCTGTCTGTGTGGCGTTTGCATGCTCTCCCCATTTGTGTGTGGGTTGTCTCCAGGGTACTCCAGGTACTCCGGCTTCCTCCCACCTCCTAAAGTATGTCGGGTTGGTTAATCAGCTACTCTGAATTCCCCATAGGTGTGAATGTGTTTGTGAATGTTTGTCTGTCTTTACATGTCGGTGGGAGTACGCGATGTCAGCTGACAGCTGGGATAACAGGAGCAAGAGGAAGATGTGAACAAAGAGAGCAGGCTTTTATTCTGGTACATTACGTGTGCTTTTATTTTCGAACCTGAGTGAATGACACCAACTTCCTTTTATAACCCACATGATGCTGCATTAGTTGCATCACAATCACTTTTTTGTGTGCATGTACACAGACTCGCTGCCATGTAGGACACAAAAGCTAAAAACGTATGAGGGTGGGCACACACACACACACACACACACACAAACACACAAACAGAGCCTCCCACTGCACAAACAAAGCCAAAAAGCACTTGTCAAACTGGTAGTTTCGACGAGAGAAATGGATGGGTAGGAGGAGTGGAGGAGACTGAGGGAGGTGCAGGACGCAGAGAGGAAGACGGCCTTTAAAAAGCAGATTAAAGCAGGTGGCACAACGCATTCGTGTCAATCACTCAGACCTTTGGATTATGGCCTCCACAACCTCAGGGGATGTTCTGCCCACAGGCGGCAGGATCTTCACCTCCATTCCTGATTTATTCTTCATCCCTGAGTTTGTGAGTTTCATCAATATGTTTTTAGGTGTGTGTGTGTGTTGTTGTTGTTGGTGGTGGGGGGCTTACTTACTCATGTGAATTATAAACTAAGATCTGGTTCCTTGGTCTTGTATCTGCTTGTTTCTTGCTCCCCATCATTTCCCTTTCAGGCTGGCAGCATTTAGATTATGATCTTGTTTCCGTCCTGCTCCTCGTCGTTGCTCCACTGAGACTCGACTCAGATAGGGATCGGTCTTGTTCTGCTGGTCAGCTGGCATCAGTGTGATCACTGGAGCCAGCAGAGATCAGCTAACCAACCGTGAAGTTAAAAGTTGAAGGCAGAGACGGATGAACTGATGGAACATTGAGACACACCAGTTTAAACAACTCCTACTTATAATCCTCTGTAATTATAATATGTTGACACAGAATAACAAGTTCTGTGATGAGCTCAGTCTGACAAACGGGCCGGAATTAAAATGGAAACGTGTTGCCATAACAACGACAGCCCCTTTGGCAAACAAATAAACAGTGATAGATTGATTATAAAGTTGTTTTCTAATTGCTTCTTCATGACAATTTGCGAGAACAAGTCGGTGTTTGCAGAAGTTGACAACAGTATTTGACTAAACAGACTTTACAAATCATAAAACCTTAACCTGGACAAGACTTAATCCCTCAGACAGTAAATGTGCTTAACATTAATTGTACTGTTTGTGTGCTGTTTTCTTGTACTTGTTGTACTGTTTGTACTGAATAAGTAAATATCTTATTTCACTATTTCCTGCATAGCGGAAACAAAAAGTCTCTACAATCTCTACAACGAATATTTATTGAACGATCCCATGATCCCTTATCATACACATTTGGAATGCAGAAACGTTCAAAAACTATATGTGCCAAACATGAAAAGTTTTTAAAGTTTTAGCCTTTATCTGTAATCATCATGCTGATATGATAGAATTATCTACATTCTGATGTTTTAGCAGATTTTACTAGTGAATTCAACTAGATTTTCTCATTAATAAATGCCCCCCATGCTGCTCCTACTATTCTCCTACATGTGTCCTGACATATGATGTGAGCAGGTGGACAGTTTTGATGTTGGCTGAATTTAATCCATTAAATCTCTTGTTTAAATGTGAATTATAACACATTATTGACTGTGTGCTCAGGATGTGAAGATGATAGCTGACAACAAAAGTGGAAAAACAGCTTGAGTTAGCAGAGCGAGGTGTAAACTGAAACCTGCCACCTGCTCACACGTTTTTTCTGAAGCTGCTTCTGACATGAAATAATCTCAAAAAAGCTTCAATGGGCCGTTTTAGAGAAGGAAACTCAGATCTATTGTCCTGTTAGGTCATGACAACATGAGTGTATTTCATTGTTTACCCTTCCAACGGTGTTGTCAAGACAAAAAAAGGCAGTGTGAACAGGAAGTCTTTCTGCTGAATAAAAAAAGAACAAACGCTTGGAGAAATCGTGCTGTAACATAATGACTCTTATCAGGGATCGGATGTGATATATGTGAACATAGAAATGAGGCTTTCATGCAGTGTTTGTCAAAGGAGGAGAGTGACAGCTACAATTCCAGTGTGTGGTTTTTAATCAGAGTCACTGAGGCCAGTCCGTGTTTTACTTATTAAAGTGGAACTTTTAAACAAGACAGCGTATTTTTTAGCGTCACTCAACCCGTTCTGTAACCTCTGCAGCTCTGCGCAGAGCTCCACAGAGTTTCAAACAACCCAGGTCGGCTCCTAACCCTAACTTAAGTTAGCGTGACATGGACATTCTTCCAGGCATGAAAAGTTGAATGAACGATACTGTCAGTAGAATATTTGGGCTTTATGATTAATTTTCTTCTATTATTTACAAGTCTTTATGATGCAAAAATTGACTTCTTGACTCTTGATGAATCTCCAGTCTGACCTGTCTCACCTGTGTGCCCCTGCAGGTGTTTGGAGGTTTGGTGTGGATCCTTGTGGCGTCCACTCGAGTCTACCCGGACAACCCTCTGGGATGGGTGATGTTCGTCTCCGTCTTCTGCTTCGTTGTCACGACGCTCTGGTTCTTCATCTTCCTCTGTGGAGCCAATCAGAGCAGCGTCTGGCCCTCAGTGGTCGGTCACATTAAATGACTACATATTAACAGTAGACATGACCGAGATGAGTGACTGCTCCTCCACCCAAATTTATCATACTCTCAATGTAACCATCTAAAGAAGATGTTTGAGAACACAACGGAACCATACTGCATTCACCAAAGAAAAAAAAAAAAAAATACACCTTATTTTATAATGATGAGGAAAGTTTTGGTAGTTCTGAGCTGGTTTCTCATAAAGATGAGACCTTTTCTTGTAATTATGAGATCACTGAATTTCCGGGATCAATACCTCACTTGCAAACCATTGTTAAAGCACAGACTACGCCTCCTATTCATCATAGTGAGGTAGACAAGACTCTAAATATTATTTTCCTCAGAATGATCCGTCATTGCAAATGAAGAAAAAAACAGTGGCATTTATCACCAACCGGCTGGGACCGTTTACAAAGTGCAACACCGAAATGAAAAACATTACTTCATGCTTCTATAACCTCCTGGTGGGGGTATTACGTCATTTGGTTTGGGAAAATATGACTTGATGAAAGTATGAATCTGAGCAATCTGAGCAAAAACAACAATTTAACTGTTATAATGTTATAGCTTCACCAAATTCCTTCATTCATTTTGTATAGATTTAAAAAAAAATAATTGAACGTAATGTTACAGTGTTCCGCTCCACTAAGGAAAAGTATAACGAGATTTTAACGTTGCTACAATTTGAAAAAATACATTTTTTAATATTTTTCATTCTGGTGTTGCACTTTTTAGACAAGTTCCAATGACGGGTTGTTTTGATGGAAATAATGTCATAGCTTGTTTTCCTTCCCACTACTACTACTACTACTACTACGATACATAAGAGGCATCGTCAACTCCAGGGAGTTTTGTGTTCTCATAAATACTAGATAAGGGTGTGATAAAGAAGAGATCACGTAATTATGAGACAATAATAACAATAATTACAAGATCTTTTCTCATAATAATAAGATGATAGAAGAATAATACTGGTAATACAGTATTATCGGAAATACAGTAATATATCAGTAATACAGCACCAGTGAGTAGAGAGTTGACCTGTGAGGTCTGTGAGGTTGCTCTCGCTTAGAAGCATCTTACAAGTCTTACTGTATGTAATATTTTATAGGAGAAGTAGCTGACCTTAGGTCCATGTTGGATGATTTAAGGTGGTATGATGCTTGGTGCCAGTCGGTCACATTGACAACATTTCTTCACGTTCCCATCTGATTCAATTATTGTACCAATATAGTTTAACACACACATTTATGAATACTACTGCTAGGTATTGCTGTTTGTTCCTTTGTTGTTCCTTTTCATTTTCTTATAATACTAAAATTTTGCTTCATTTTAAAATGATTCATTTGGGGTTTCAAATGATGACGTTTTACTGCGTTTGTAATAAATCAAAGTCTGGTCCTTTTCCCTCTCACTGCAGGATGCTGCGTATCATTTTGTGGCGGTGGTTTTCTACCTCAGTGCGTCGGTGGATTTGGCGTACGTCACCGTTCTGAAAGGCTGGGGTGTGACTATTCAGGGATCAACTGTGTCGGTGCTGCCTTTAGCTGGGGAAACTCTTAAAATCTACCGACTGGACATTGCTGCTGTGGTATGATGTTTCTCTCTCTCTCTCACACACACACACACACACACACACACACACACACACACACACACACACACACACACACACACACACAGATATCTACTGTGCAAGCTGTGAGGATAATGTTTCTCTGTGTCATCAGGTGATGTCCTATGTGGCCACTCTTCTCTACTTCCTCCACGCCATTTTCTCCGCCATCCGGTGGAGGAGGGCTTGAGCAGAGCCAGAGAAGAAGATTCAACCACTCTGTCACTGGACTAAGAACTACATTTCTTCCCTTTTTTTATTTTCAGTCCTGATAGGTTTAACCCAAGTGCCAAAACATGAATGAATGAATATGTATAAGACTTACAGACAAACTTTTCAGCATTAGTTTATTAAATTGAGTAAATCTGAGATGAACATCATGCTAAAATATTAGATGTTCCCACAGATCCAATCAAGCTTTTAGTAATCAGCACCTCTTATATGACAGCGTCCACGTGAATATTCATTCAACACAAAATGTTATTTGTATCCAAATTTTCCTGTGTCATATGGCACAGGACATTTGATCTGCTAATAAATCCTTGTGGGCGTGTACCATTCATGACCTCAAATATCCACAAGACTTGAGCAGGAAACATCCATGTTTTATGTCTTCATGTTTACGATAAATCAGAAGGTAAATGTATCATAACACCTCTCCCTCTTCACCTCCACACTGCTTTTTATTCCATTTTGTAGCCATTGTTTGAACGGGTTGGATATGACGTTCTGTACGAATGAAAGCTTTCTCCTGATTTGTAGTTTCCTATTGTTCATGCAAACCTCGGTCAATTCCAACATGTAAATACTTTGATGATTTCACTTTCTTGCAGCTTTTGGAATCTGTGATGTGAAATAAATTAACTGGACTTTCAAACACTGCAGCTTCAAATTGTGTGTTTTATGTTTATTAATAATAATAACAATAACAATTATACCAACAACAACAACAACAATAATAATAATAATAATAAATACCAAATAAATGCAGGCTGTTTGTGAGCTCAGCCTCCCGGTTCACACATACAATTCTCCTTCGACTATCACCCTTCATTCTCTGCTCCAATGAAGGGTGATAGTTTTCTATGTGTGCCCAAAACACAAACGTATGCTGGAGCGTGGCGTTAACTGAGTGTCGTCACCCATAAAACACATATATTTTAAGGCTTCCACAACTGTCAGTTGTTTCTTTACGAAACTGCAGCTTTTTTCATCTGCACGGGTCTCAGCGTCGCCTTAGGGCGCAGAATTCCTTTGTTGTTTCAAAATCCCTTCACAGTCCAGTAGTTCACATGAAACAGCAGGTAGCCTCCGGTTCTCCAAGACGGAGGGTGTGTCCGGTTGTACCAAGGAGCTGCTGTGGGAAGGGATCTCTCCCCTGCAAACAATAGTAGAACGGGTTTGACTGCAAATGTATCCTACCTTTAAGGGCAGAGCCACCTGCTGCTGCTCCGTTAGTTCAGGGGAGCGGAACAGGTGACAGGAAGAGGCTGAGATGGCCGCAACGACTGCCCAGTCGATAGTGAGCCTGCCCAGCGGACTGGGGATATGCACCACAGCCCCGGATGTTCTTTACCTGCCTGAACTGGTGAGAGGACAAAGATGAAGGACAAAGCATCTGACCTTTAACTAATGTTGTTTCAATATGCATTCTGCTTAAATCAGAGACTTTTTCAGATCAAAATGCTTCATGCAGTGTTTCATGGTACACTAACGACCTTGGATCTAAGTGTTGATGTTCTAAATTACGATATTCTTTGACATTTATGACTGAACTTAGTTCTTTTCTCTCTGCTGGTGAAAGTTTAATTCGATTTATCATGTACAAACAACAAAGCCTGTTTTGGTGAAAGGGGAGTTGATCAAATGTTTTGCTGCCGGGGAGGTTCGCCACCGTTTTTCGGCTTCTCAAATTCCCCCCCATATTGTATCTGTCCTACTCATCACAGAAACAATGCAGCCGACTCGTCTTCTCCTTAACGTAGAACGTGATCATATAACTGCCCAGGGAAGTTTCCTCCAGTCTCTGCGTGTTTATACCTGCTTTCGGTCACAGACACAAAACATTTGAGCCGAGTCAGTCAGATTGTGCTATTTGTCATCGGTTAGACAACGCTAAATACACCAAGGTTTATCCTGAGGCATTTACTCATTGACAGGTGGGTGACAACAACAATAATACTAATAACATTAATGTCAATCAGTATTGATCACTGGTGTATTCTTAAAGGTAAATACAAAACTCAAATGCAGATGCTAATTCATGTAATGGAATTCATTCCATTACAGTATACAAATGTCCATTTTACAAACGACTCTGCAGGTGTTCGGGGGTTTGGTCTGGATCCTGGTGGCATCCACCCATGTGGCCCCTCCAAACCCTTTGGGCTGGGTGATGTTTGTCTCCGTCTTCTGCTTCGTCATGACCTTCCTCTGGATGATCATCTTCGGCTCTGGGTGTCACAAGAACAGCTCTGGCTGGGCTGCTGCTGTAAGACGTGAGAGGGGAGGAACGGATCAGAGAATCTGACGAACGAATGAGGTCATGATGAGCTGTAATGTTTCTTCGTCCAGGACTTTGCTTATCATGGCCTGGCAGCATTCTTCTACCTCAGCGCTGGGGTGGTTCTGGCTTTCATCACCGTCCTGCAGAACTCCAACTTTCGAATCTACCAGATTGACATCGCTGCTGTGGTGAGGCCATCTTCCTTTTTTCCTGCAGCTCAAACCATCCTTATCCACCTTTGACAGGCAGCTTCTTTGCTAGTGCAGTGACTTCCTGGAGACATGTCTCCACCGTAAACGGCAATATAACATGTCAGCATGTCCGACTGATATGTCATCACAGTTATGTCTGTTCCAGGTGTTTGCCTACCTGGCCACATCCCTCTACTTCATCCACGCCATCCTGTCCTCCATCCGATGGAAGAACTTCTGAAGACACACACTGATTCCGGAACATGAGACACTGTGTGTGTGTGTGATTATACATCGTACATCACATGATCCAGGGTGAAGGAAACAGTGCTGTGAAAAGGAGGGAATATCTAAATCGATAACAAATTTGGATTATGTGTTACTCACATAATGTTGAAACACAGATCATGTATTGAAGGAGAAATTGTGCCACGTCTTCTCACCCTATGTGAGTTTGTTTTATGGGGTGGGTTGTGTGTGTGTGTGTGTGTGTGTGTGTGTGTGTTTGTGGGGTGTTATTATGCAGATTCCAGTCATGGACTGATGAGTCTGAAATCAAATCAAATATCTTTGAGCACTAAGAAGTTTTATATTTTTTCACTCTGTTGCTTCTGGAAGCAGAAACGTAAGACGTGTGAAAACATGTCATGTAATTTGGATGACAATGATTCAAAAAATGTTTTCTTGAATCCACAGTCGCTTTCAGCTGCTCAGAGATCAACAATCAGTCTGATAGTAAATCTATTAACTATATATCTTTAACTGTTTTGTCATATAAAACACAGTTCTCGATTACTGATGACATGTATGCTTCGTGTATGACCTGTGGCTGGAATGTTAAGTTTTGTCATTTTTTTTATTCTAACATTAAAAGTAAATGTGAACATGGAGGGTGTTCTTTATTTGTAGTAAATTAGCACCAAATTCTCTTCACACTGACCCATATTTCAGCTTTCGGCCCTTTCAAATGCACTTTGACAGGAACAGCTGTTGAATCGACTGTCAAAATCTAATATGTCACGGTTCATGATAAGGCAAAACATTGGAAACTCCATCACATGATCGAGTTCAGGATAACAACACACCACAATATGGTCCTAATGAGGAGAGAATGCACTTCTAATCTAAAGAAGTGACACCACTGGAACTCACACCCAAAATTCTCTGTATGCATTTTAAAGAGGTGTCAATTTCATTAAGTCTTTCCTGGTGTTTTGGAGGTTTCAGGTGTATGTGCACTGAATAATGGAAGAATTTCTACATTCATCAGAAAGTTTTTTCCCATCTGCACAATGGGAAAAAACTTTCTTCTTCTAATGGTTCTGACAAACACAAGACAAATATCCAATGTTGAAGAAAGTGACAAACTACCCCAGAGTAACAAAAAGATGAATTAAAATAGTACCAACATGGTGGAACATGGAGAGTTGTCACTCTCACATCTGAATAGCAGCTTAGCTTAAGGTCCAAGAGCTCTGGAGACAGTGTGCAGAGCTCAGGAGAAGAACATCTGGCAAACGGCTGTGACTGTTGGAATGGAAGAAGAGGGTCGTCGTGTGCTCGATGGAACCTGCACGGTTAATGCCTCAGACACAAGCACATCACACTGATCTGATTATTACACATTCCTTAGTATTTATTTCAGATTTAAAGTGAACATCTATAATATGGTGGTTTTTGGAGTCAGCACATTGAAATGACTGACACAAACTACAAATCTACTCCTGAGCTACCAGACGGTTCGCTTCACGTCCGCCCAGATGGAGCGTTTGCTTCCCTGTGTGGCTCGCACGTCATCCCAGTGCAGACGGGTGTTTGGGATCTCGTCCTCGGCTTCTGGGACGGGTCGCACTCCGTCTCTGGGACTTGCCACCACTGTGGGCAACGGACCACGCTCCGAGCAAAACTCAACAACATGGAGCTGCTTCTTGTCAGCCAGCGTCTGATGGGTTTCCTGGCACGTGAATGAGGAAGGAAAGATGTTTAAAGAGGAGGATGACTGATGTCATCCTAGCAACTGCTGCATGGTTTGACATGCTAGACGGCAGACGGGTTGATCCTCTTTGGTTTCCATTGACAATATTTGAAACTGAATGTCTGAAGTGAAGGACTGATGTACTGTCAACACATCGAAACGGAATAAGGCAGAGTTTTGGTCTATTTTGCTGACGTGCCCTCACCTGATTGGCTAACCCAGTGAAGAGGGCCTTTGTGAGGTTGAGGAGATTTATGGATCCTTCTACTTTGCAGTACATGTCCTGGATGCCGATCAGTTTACAGAGAGTGATGATGGCCCGGTGGCAGTGCAGACCATAACCTGCAGAGACATCGCGCACCAACATTTACGTTAACGCGAATGACCACACATTAACTGTCTTAAAGGGAAATATATAAAGTATCCCAAAGCCTCTGAGGCATGAAAATTAAAATAATTTAAAATAGAGATGTAAAGTAAGTGTGTGAACTAACGCCTTTATTAGAGGAGCCAGTGTGTTAAACATACCTTTGTTCTGTTTCTTCATACGTAGAGTTGTCCTCTTGAACTTGGATTCCATGTCGTGATAGACTGTTAGAAGGAATGAAGGAACGGAACAGATGCTCACTGGTTAGTCAGCCACAGCTTCCCTGAGGGGGCTGGGCGCTGCTGAAAGAATCCTGTACAGTCCACAGCTGCAGGTTAAACCACACAGCCTCCCATCCGTCAGTGGATGTTTCAGTTAGACCTCCTGCTGTGATGTGAAGATTTTCACTGTGGAACCGAGGATTCTCTTATCTTATTAAAAAAAAAAAACTCTTCCATGATTGAGTTTCGACTTACTGGAAGACAAAACTTCTCTTGGTTACAGACCAGCAGACCCCAAACTTTCTGCCGCCGTGGGCACGATGGAGGCCGATGACTCACACACACATTCTTTTGACATTGCTCTCCAGAGGTTGAGGCTAAATGGAGTTTTATGATATTAAAGTACAAGTGATGCTTTTTAGCGCTCGTAGAATCATCTTGTCTCAGACCAGAATGTCTCTTAAAAGAAGACACACAGATGATTTCCTGCTCCAAGAGAGAGAAAACGGGACGGAGAGATGAACCCAGTGGGACTTACTGGTGTGCTTGTTGTACCGTTCGATGTAGTACAGGTAGTGAATGGCTCTGTTCTTGGCCTGCAGATCAGTCAGACAGGAAACAGCTTGTTTAAGATCATTTGATGAACGTAGAAGTAGTTTGAGTTTATACATATTTACAGTTTAATATCTAACATGATGTTTCCATGTTCACATCTACCGCTGTAACAATCCAGCCTGTGTGTCTCAAGACAACATTCACGTTCCTCTAAAGAGCATTCAAAGGTAAATGACAGTCACACCTTCCTCAGCGCTGTGTTCCTGTCTGCGGCCTTTCCCAACGCAAAACCTGGCAGAAGAGAAGTAATCCTTGTTTAGACATCTCTGATGTAGAGGAGCTTAGTGCCACAGTCTCAGACGTGAAAATGACAAATATTATCCAATGATCCTGGATCATGAACATGTCATCACATCTAAAAGTGGAACAAGCCACAGTAATGAGACAATAAAATACAATTTTGGTTCCGATGAAGTCTCAGGAAAATCAAACCTGCAGCGCCATTGCCGTTTCCCACAGCGACCAGACAGCTGATGGACCTCTTCCTGCCTTCCTTGCCCGTCATGTTGAACACACTCTTCACCTATGAGACAAGTTACAGCAGCATAGAAGCAATGGTCATCATAATTTAAGTAATCTATCCCACTACTGCACAACCTCAGAGACACCAGGGGGCAGTATTGATACAGCACAGAGAGGAAAGCAGCTGAAAAAAATGGAAAGTAGGAAAAGGAGAGATGAGGAGGAGTGACTCGAGAATAGGAAATGAGCAGGTGAAGATGAAGAGGTCAGAGGTGACTAACAAAAAAACAACAACACACAAATACCCAACTGTAGAAAAATGGGAAGAGAAGAAAGGAAAGAACAGTTAGTAGGAGGAAGGGTGAGAATGATGAGAGCACTAAAGACAAGACAGGAGTTTATAAGAAGACAAAAGATGCACAAAAATTTCAAAAAACTACAAAGGAGGAGGAAGAATCATCAGAAATTGACTCTATGTGCCACAAGACACACGTGTCTGCGCCAGATAGAAAGTACAGCTGGAGAAGGTACGTGCAGGCTGGGAAAGTGTTCAGCCCAGAGCTGCTCTGTGCAAAGTCATGGCTGTTACACACAGGAATGTGTGTGTGTGTGTACAACTGAGAAGAACCTGTGTGGAAGGACGTGTGTTCATATGATATCACAACACTGACACACACAACCAGCTTTCCATCAGTTCAGAGGTCAGATCACTGGGCAGCTGCAAATGATGCAAGTGCAACTGTTCCACATATTTTAAACTGCAGAAATGATGGGTTTTGTTGCGTGGAAGAGAAAAGATATTAAAGTCTGATTTACCTGGAGCAAACGCAGCCAGCATGTTGACGAGTGGTCATGAACACTCATGCATGAGAACTCTGTTACTACGTCACAGTACTCAGGAGCTTCAAGTTGAGGAGCAATGGAACTACTTTTTTTCTCCTTCTCCCAGGCTAAAGAGAAATGATCTGCTTTGTTTCCTGATGCAGCCCTTGACACCGGATCCATGACCAGCATGGGCGCTGATCTAGGTCACAAAACATCTCTACATCCACCTCGATGTTCTTCTCCGCCAAGAGCAGAAGTCACCGATTTTCAGCTGAGAGAACTTCAAAGTCAGGATGTGCCTTCAGCATGAGGAGTTATGTAACATGCACGCACTTCAGTAAAGGGTTTATACTTTGGCTGCAGGGCCACGGCAGAAGGATTGGGGTCGGGGTAGCAGCAAACACCGGAGACACACTCCTCCAGAATGCATGCGCGCACACACTTTATATTAGCTGCTCTCGTCTCATTCACTCTGTCAGGCTGTTGATGCCTGGACTTAAATGTAGGCTCTTGATTCTCTAGGTAACAAGGAAATTATCTAATAATACCATCTCACTCTGGACACACGCAGACACACACACACAGACAATACTAGTTGACACAGATGAAATGAAGTCACATTAAGTCAAACAAACGACGTGTATCGGCTCTAATATCCTGCTCACCTTTGGTTGCAGACACACATCAATATCTGCTCTCTTTCTCTCAGGCATGTGTACGTGTGTACGTGTGTGTGTGTGTTTGGTTCAAGTCATCAATTGTCGTGTCAGTGTGTCTGGAAATGTTTCCACTGATGTTGGTTGAGCTTTACGTGGCGATGCAGCAGTCTCGGCTCAGAGTTAGCGGTGGAGCAGATGGGATGAGTTTTTCTCTAGCGGGTGGGTGACAGCACGGTGGTGGGAGGATGCTCCGGTTTCATCCCTTATTTTCTCAATCTGTTGCTGCACATCTCCCTATCTGTGTCTGTCAGTGCTCTGCAGTGCAGGGATGAGTTGTCACCACTTGAAGCCAGCAGGCTCAGCGACATCATAAACCTCCTCCAACTCTTATCTGACTTCCTGCAGCACAACTACACATCCCTTCTTTCAATTGGATTTTATCACTATCTTAATTGACCAGAGTTCCGGCACATGACTCCTTTTATTTTTCCATTAGTGGTCTGTGTCCAATTGACAGATTTGTCCAACAATGAACCACTGAGAGCCGTGGTCGGACTAATTCCTGAAATAAATGTCAAGCTGTCTTCTCACTTTAACCTGTAGTTTCTTTTTCATTCACTGCATACCACTCCTGAAATGCCAGCTGGTCGATATTTCGGTTAATAAAGAACTAATGCATGTAGCTACCTGATAACATCCATTTTACCTCAGCATCCTGTCGTGTGATGATCTGTGCCGACATTAATGTGTTTTTCTTTGTAAAACAGTTGAAATGTGAAGTGTTTTAAAGGCTGAGAGATTGTGGACCTGTTATCATTATGATGATGAGGTTTCAAAAGGGAAAGAAATGTTTTTTCTTGTTCAATTGTAGACATCAGTCTATCTAGATCCAAGATCAACTCTAGTTTAAAAGCATTGTTATTGATTTAATTCACAAAATGGTACAATACATATTAATGCACATTTGCTTGTAAATAAGTGAAATCATAGCTGAGTGGATCATTTCCATCTAGAGTTCCACTGGCACGTCACATCAATGTCAGCTCATGGTCGTCATGCGGGTAAACTGGGCGTCACATTTTATTAAACTGGCTTCATTTGTCAGCAATGGACCTTCATTAAAACATTCATTTTCATTAACGTCAAATGATAACAGACCTTTTATGTGAACAGAATTGAATTTATAGCTTCAGATTTTATGTGCCTTAGTTATTTGCCGTTTGTGGGAGCTCACACATCCAATCCAATTTAAAGTTGCTGTCAAGTTGCTCAGCCTCCTCTGTTTACCTTTAGCAAAACTTTCAAGGTTGTCGTCTTCACAGAGAAATTTTAAAAATACAAAAAACCCTTCTGACACTGACAAGGCTCCATCTCTGTTAATGAAATCACTGAATCCTGTCCAAGTGGTGGCTGTAGCTGGAGACCGGCCACCAACATCACCACCCCCA
>CAAKHB010008410.1:122421-143331 GCA_901007665.1 Aeoliscus strigatus
CCCCCCCCCCCCCCCCCCCATTCTTTTCTTTATGGCTGCACTGGCACCTTTGCTCGTTTTCATCTCTCCAAAGGTTTACTGACACAGTGCCAGGAAATTGAGGATTTGAGTCGTAATTTGTAATGCTGATACAACCATGCAGACCACTGACACTGACAAAACATTTGAACCAGTAATGGACACATTTCCAAAATAAGAATGATTTTTTTAGTGTGTAATGTCTCAAATAATGAATATATTAAGCAAAATGTTCACTATGTTCCTGCCTTCTTTTATCACCTCCTGCTTTCTTTAACTCTCAACTTTTCTACCTCGTCTTCTTTCTCCCTCATTGGATGTGTTCACTAATGGCCTGCTGGTGTCATCGGCTTTTTGTTGGGTTGAAATTATTTATAGGCCTGCACACACAAACGATCCATTTGCTTCCAGGGGAGCCTAATTTCTGTCACTTCGCTGTTACTTATGCAGACTGGACACACACACCGACGCACACACACAATGTAATACTGTGTGAGGGGAATAAATAGATGCAAATGCAACACTCTTGTGAGATCAAATTACGTAAATATGGAAACAGACACATTGGAAATGTCATCTGCAGGAAAGAACGAGTTCATGTGTGCATTTAGGTACATTTTTGTCTTAAACTGTTTTAGTGAGGGCATTAGAGGGGGCTTTGGGGTGCTCACTTCCTCAGAACTTCCAAAGGTATATTTAAAGATTAAGAGTTAGGTTAAGGCCCCGTTCAAGGTTCCTTGGTCCTGTCACAAGGGAATAGGTAAAGCATGATGCAAATGCAATGTCATCACAAAGATGCTAAAACGAGATTGACCGTGGAATCATTGGCCATCATCAATAGTTTCGGTCCATAGGTCCATACGTGCTAATTGAATTAAGGTCTGTTCATACAAACAATGTGAGCATCTCTCACGCACAAAAAACAGATTTAAACTTGTAAGCTGCCTTATACAAATTAGAGCTGAGTTTTAATTAATGTTATTACCAAATCATCATTTTCGGGAGTTCATTGCTTCTACAAAGCATCAGTCATTGGCTCAGTCTGTCTCAAATAGACACAGATACACAACAGGCATTAAACCTCTCAGTGAAAGACACAGTGATCATACTGCAGCTCCATGTGTCAATAAACACCAGCACGTATGAGAAGGAAATCTAAACAGGACATGAATGCGTCCTGAACAAAGACACGCAACTCGTGTGCGACCTTGTGTGAAGTTGTTAGCAGGTTGACACCTTGCATCGGTTTCTGGCAGCGCTACGCCAACATGTAAAGTGGAATGTGCTGTAAAGCAGTTAAAGTCTTAAGCAGAGTGGGAGAGCAATATGCAAGTCCATTCAAAACCTCAGAAGGTGGCCTGAGGGAAGAGATCTCACAAGACGGATGTTAATACCAGGTCAGAACCAGATTATTCAGGGTTTTAAATGAGTGCGTTTGTTCACAGGTAACAAGAGATGCACTCACCTCAATGACACGTGAGTCAAAGTCCTCATAGGTTTCTATGGAGACAGAGAAAAAACATTCAGGAGCTTTTACACACACAATCACCGCCCTTCTAAACAGATTAAACCGGGCTCCTGCTAGTGTAACAAATACCCAGAAGGCCTTTGCAGTGTCGTAACAAGTTGACACTTTCCATTGTCAGTGACCTCTGAAGGGTGATGCTCTCAGAGCAGCTGCCTGTTCTGTTCAAACCAATTAACAACAAACAAAAGAGCGCTGATTCAAAGGCTCCAAGGAGAAGTCTGTGGAGGTTCACGCACACACATTCACAGACACACATCTCCACTGGGACTTCAACCCACCATCTGTAGGAAACGAAATGTGATCAGATACAATCAACCTAGCTCCAGCTCTCTGCACATCACATTCACCGGGACTCGTGTGTTGGTGTAAGAATGGAACGAGCGAGAGTGCGAGCATGTTTCACAATGTCATCGGCTTGTTAGCACGAGGACAGGCGGGTGGAAAGTTCAAGACGGGAAAAACAGGACAAAATGAATGAAGAGGGAAAGAAAAACAGGGGGTACGAGAGGAAAGAAAATGTGCCTTGTGAATACAAGTCTCATCCCTCATCTGTTAGCAGTTTGAGCCAAATGGGCTCATTCCTTTTCTGACAGCAGTGAACAAGGTTAAAAGACGGAACAGGACTGGGAATTGGAGGCTGGCAGCTGCATGGGCTGGAATTATCCAGCTGTGTTTGTAATGAGCAGTTGATTAAGCAGGAGACACACTTTAATTGTCAGCAGAGACAGTTTGTAATACAATTTTACATCCGACCTTTAACCTAAACTCATCATGTGAACCCTCCAGGTAGAGGAGGCAGACATAGAAAATGTCAGTAACACCAGCATCCATGATGTAAAACTATATTTATATGACGCATCAGAAAATCGTTCTAACATGCAGTCTGCCATTTTGGGACTGAATGCTCCGCTTCACAGTTTGTGACAACTAAAAGATGAATTTAATTTGAGTGTGTTAAACACACATCATACATCAATGGCATAAACCAATTATCAATGCATCTGTGATTTTACATTTTTAAGTTATATGCATCCCCAGTGAAATGATTTGCTCCCATCAGCGGCTGTACAAAGAAGGTGAGAAAAGGACAGGGTAAAGGAGGAGGTCAAAGGTTGAGGACAAGAGATTAAGAGAAGAGACAATCTTTACAGAATAAGACAATACGACAGAAATGAGGAAGGATAATAGGGAAAGAAGGGAGACTGCACAAGAAAGTGAAACAGAAGTAACATGAAGATGTGAGCACAGAGAGAAGAACGGAAAATGTGAGAGCTAGAGGAGAGTAAAAATAGGAGACACAGATAGAGAAAGATATCTTCTAAATTGAGAAAATGTCCCACTTGACACTTGAATTCTTATCGTCATCAGTCCCAATAGGCCAGCACACTGGTGTCACTCAAACACACTCAGAGTACATTAAACTCCTTACTTGGCTTCATCCATCTCATTTTTCCCTCCTAACAGACATCCCTCAGCTCTTAAACCACTGAATGCATGAATGCAATTGACTTGGGACCTTTTGTGTCATGAAACACTCGCTGCATCTCCATGCTGCACTTAAACTAGATTCATACTTCTGCATCAGGTTGTTATGGAGACAGGTTCTGTAGCCACCACGGGAGGAACGCCTGACACTCTCCCACTCCCTGCTCTTGAATCAGGGGGCTGCCTTTAACTAAGGATGTTGTTAATCATCAGAGACTGACATTAGATGACAAGTCATCTACTTTAATTTAATTATTATTGCTATTATTTTTATTTTGGGGCGACACACAGCAGTGGTTTGAGCTCCAGGTCTGACAAAAGACAGTTTTAACACTGTACTAGACTACAGACAAATACAAAATCATAAAAACAAGACCATTCACGAAGAGATGCAGGTCTGAACCTGCCCAACACAGTGATTATTTGAGCGATCTGGAACAATTTGAGGGGATGATCTGAAGCAGAAATCGACTCAAGTGACATCAAGTTGACTGATGACCCCTTCTAGTGGACTATCAGTGGCCAGCCCCACTGGCGAGACAGAACATGTTCTCAGTGTGAATGTTACCTCCGTTGGGTCCTGGATCAGGCGGACCCAGACTGATGCCCCCCCAGGAATTTCCTGTCCAGCCTCTTTCCCTCTTCAACTTTGTCTTCCTCCTTTTCTCCCACTCATCCCTCTGACGCACTGACATACAGAAAAGTCAGGGGAAAGAAGGAAGAAGTGGACAATGGAAAAAAATAAATGAAATGGTTAAATGTATCCAGAGATTTGTACTGTAAAGTTATTTTCCATTAAACTTAAGTGCACATTTTTCCATAAACAAAGACCAAAATAACATTTAATTGAATACATTTTTTGAGTGCAGTTTGCATGTGGAAAGAATGCTGATAAGAGACGAAACAAACAATCAGATGGTGAGGAAGCTTCACTGTACTGTAGGTCCATATGTATGTGAGTCTAATTGGGATGAAGTCAGTGCCTCAGCAGCCATGAACCTCACGGCACGCCACTGTTCAGATCTAATCACATCATGGTGGAGTCACATTGGCGGCGTTTTTATCTCAGCAGTGTTGTCAGGCTTTTGTGTCTGAAAATTAACTGGTGGAAAACTTCATGTAATTTGTGATTTATGAGCTGTTCGTAAATATCCATGCCTTAAAACTGCTGCAGGCCCCCATACGGTCAGTGTGTGTCTATGTACCAAGCTCAGCTTGCACTTCCTGCTGCTCGGCTTCGCCCCTTCGACTCATGATCTGCACATTTCCATCCTTTAACACTGGTGTGTTCAGGCCTGGCCACAGAAAACCACCACGACCTGGACAGTGGGCAGAGGGAGAGGGGTGATAAACAAATAGGACAGAAAATGGACGACTGAGGACAGCAGACATGTTATTTACCATTGTACCAAGAAGATAAACCACACATGTATCAAATGTATATACCGAAGCTCTGCTTCAAATAGACACACACACACAGATTTTTTGAACTCAATGTTTACAGAGCTGCATCATGTCCTTCTTAAGTAAATTTATTTAATCATGCATTCATTCCTGGTATGTGCAGTAACATGTTAAATTAAGTGTAATACAATCATGTCAAAACATCATTCCTCAGGTGTTGACTTATCTACCAGTGCAACCTGGGATGGAAATGCAGGATGCAGTTACTATTCCTGATATAGTTATTCTGCTTGTGTATTTATGATCAACGTCCTATGGGAAATGGTGAGTGAGGCAACATGAAGACAACAAAAAGTGTTGCACGGAACCATGTCTCTGTGACAGAAAGTAGTAGTAGTGAGAAGGAATCTGTTAACATCTGTTAATAGATGTGCTAAAATGTAGAAAATAACGTCAAAAACATTTTTTTAAATGCAAGGGCGTCAAGACAGACAGATTGACAGAGATTGACAGTTATAGAATGGCTCACCCTCTCCGATGCTCTGTCCTCGGTTCAGGTCTCTTCTGAGTTTGCGTTTGGCTCTCTTCCCTCTGCCCTTCCTTGCTCCTGCTCCTGTCTCGGCCAACACACCCTTCCATAGCTCCTCAGCTGTCACTATACACAAACCAACATGTCACGGTCTAAAGTTTTTTTTAAAGGGCTTGTTTTCCCTCTGCACACTGGTGAAAGCAGAAAGACAAATACCATACTCATCAATCTGTACACTCACACTTGTTGAAGAAGCTGCCATGTCTGGTTTGCTGCCAGGCTGTCGCCGGGTTCAGTGCAAGTGCTGGATGTGTTTGTAAAGACACAGCACTGGTCCCACTGGTCAACTGGGGAAGGTGAACTCCTCTCCCGACTGTACGGAGCGGTGCTGCACCTGAGAGGGATATACAAGCAAAGGAGGGATGCTGCATGAAGCCTGCTGTTTGCATTGCAAGGCACTGGTACATGTTAGCTGAATGGGTATGATGGTTCCATCCCAAACAAATAAACAGATCTATGTTTGTACTAACACAGTGAAATAATAGTCTCGGGTTATGTCCGCCGAGGTTTGTACATTTCCCAGTAAAAAAAAAAAAGTATTCTTACAATTTTGAACATTTTGTAAGGGACATGCACGCACTTTCCAATTTGGAAAGTTTCAAAGCCATTTCAATTGAACAGCGTTAAATTACTACGAATTCCAAAAGCGCGAGATACACAGACCTACATACGTTTTGCTAAAAGAAAAGAAAAGAAACGAAAAACGACAGTGAAAATCAATGTTATGTTCGTGACGTGACCGCTCATGGCACATTTGTCCCACAGAAAGCAGAAATCCCCGAAGTCTCACTTTCGAAACAAACTCGCAAATAAATTACGCACACAAATTTTACTAATCCCTAGAAGTTAAACAGGATAAAAGAATATCACCTCCGATAGTGATGCGGAGGGCACAACACACACGTATGGCCGCCGCCATCTTGGAAGTATGAGCGGTCCTTCCGAGAATATCAAGCTGTCTGTAATGTGCCTGTTCAAAAATACAGACGTTCTATTTGTAACGAAGTGCATATATACTTACACTTCACATTCACATTCGAACAGACATTTCAAATACATAGTTCACCGAAATATTCATCAAAGCAATCAAATACATTTACATTGAGTGTTTTCATTCATTCATCTTCTCCTGCTTGCTCCGGTTACGGGTCACGGTTGTGCTGGAGCCGATCCGAGCTGTCAACAGGCGCCAGTCATCAGCTCCTCGGGGACAGAGACATAGAACCATTCAATTCACTCACGGCTACAGGCAATTCCCAGAGATAACACACACAGACACTGGAAAAATGTGGTGCAAAAGTAAAACCATCTGTGGCATCTTCTATACAGGCTTCATTAAGTCACTGAATAATAAATGGGAATACACAGAAGTGAAGCTTCAACGTTTGTCCAGCATCCAGCATCAGGTTTTACTTATTTCCCGTTTGATTTTGTACAGTAGTTTCCTTATTTGCTCACGTGCTTCCAGTTTAACTTCCCCCACAACATTTGTTATGCCGCTCACCTGTGTCATTTCACCAATCAGTTCTCTGTCATTTCTTTGGTTTCAATGGATTTTCTCTCAGAAGTACTTCTCAAAGGTTTAATGTTTCAACGGTCCCTGATATCTTTGAATGTCTTACGCTCGTAGTGTCCATTTGTGTGTTCAACCCCATGTGTTTCTTCTTGACTTTGTAGATTTACTGGACTATATATATATATTTTAAATTCTTTACACAACTGCTACGACCAAGCCACTACAACTACAAGATGTCCCCCTTGATATCACATATGTGACCATGCATCCTTTCCCATATTTCCATTATATATTATATTATTATAAGAAATATAAATAAGACATTCAAATGCTCTTCTCTTTCAGTTTTCTGGTATTCAATTTTATTTCTCTCATGTTAAATATTTTGTTTAGGAAAGTGTCCTTTTTAATAATTCCCATGTTTGCTGTTTTGTGTCTCTCTCTGATCTGTGCTGTAAAACTGAGGAAACAGAAAATTCCAGGAAGTTTTCAGTTGATTGACTGTATAATTAAAAAACCTCACAGAGCCCTGCATTCCACTTTTCCCTGATATGAATTATCACATCAAGGGTAGAAGAAGCAATTATAACATGGGGAAGTAATTGAAGTAGCAGAGGGGAATGCAGGGGGTTGTAGGAGAAGAGCTGGGAGAGAAGCGTGAATGCGAGATGTGGAGGAATTAAATCCTTTTAACTGATGGTAAGTAATGTTGAGGGAAAATATGTGCTTGTCATTCAAGCACACAACACCATCGGAATGGAGATTAGAATGTATTTATCCAGTCTTGAACACGGCACTCTACCTTATAAATATTTTGTATATTGTGCATTTTTTTATGGAACATTTTTTTCCAATTGTAGTATTTATGCATAACATTGTTTTGGTTTCTGCTGTGAAGGTTTTTGCAGATAATCTTCATTAAACTGACATGGTAAAGGGTGAAGCTAGACTGAGGGTTTCTTGCTTGTTTGGACCAAAATATCGAAGACCCTTGGAAGTTAGTGGTGTGGGAACTAAAGAAGTCATATTAAATCACAGGATGGTTTGGTTTAACTTGATGGTCCTGATACTTTGATGATTAGGGGCTTTTTGTGTTATGTGACGTTCTTATTTTATAGTTTTGTTCGGAAGCTTTCTTGGTTTTGTGATGCGTAACAGCTAAGATAGACTGGTTGATAGACTGGCAGAGCTCAGGTCCAGTGGTGAGTTCTGCGTCCTGCTTGAAGTTATTTGCTAGATTGGTCACCTTTTTATCAGTCAATTTATTTGAATTAATCTTTGTTCATCAGAACCTGTTGCTCTCTGCAGTACTGGCAATCGTTTTGTAATATGAACCAGAACGTCAAATTGCTGTCCAGTGTCCAGATTGTTCCAGAATCAGTGAACAAACAATCATGGCCTTTGTGTGTTCTTACATGGATGTGCTGGGTGCAAGAGCAGCCTGTTGCAACCGTAAGTGCCCTTGAACATGATTGCTGGTAATTATCCACCATTTGTGTCTCAATTTCACTGCATTCAAGATTTACTGTTCAATATTACAGCCAGTTTTCTCTGCAGCGCAATCAACGAGGTGCCAAAGAAATGACAGCCATCCAGCTGCGAGGCAGCAGGAGGTGGGAGCTGCTGCTGAAAAAAAATCTATGAACTTTTCTCCTTAAATAATTGTTTTCTGTGGTTTTATGTAAAGCAGTGGGTCCGTCTTCTTTTCTTTCTACAGACGCAAATGGAGGAGCCCCTGATTTTTTATATTTTTCAAACATATCTCTTGGAGTTTAGTGCAACTCAATGAAAGAAGCTAGTCTTCAAAGCGGGGAGTGCCCAAGCGGATCCTTTGGATCTTTAGTGAGTGTCTCATTGTCAGAGTGTTGGCGGAGTAGTTTTCTGGCTGACGATGTTGGGTATGAGGGTTCCAGCCAGAGCTTTCAGTCAGGGCCGTGGCTGGTTCACAGTACCGAGGATGTTAAGTTGGAGGACAGATGTTTGTGTCTTCTTTACAGTGTAAAAGTGGGTAAAAGCTTTGCAATGCTAACCTGGTGCTATTTGACTGCTAACATGTTCGATATTGATATTTAGAATGTAGGATATAGTATGCATACTACTTGTACAATATAATATATAGCTATGGGTTTCTTTTTCACTTCTTATTCAATTGGTCCCCCCTTTTTACCTAACACATCTTATTCAAACGGCTACGAGAACATAAACTCACAGAGGTCTTCAGGTCACGTCGACGTGGGTCGATATTGTAACTCCTTGCTCCTTGCACCTCTCTGACATCTTCTCTTCCTCTCCTTCTCATGCTGACAGGACGGGACAGGAAAGAAGGGAAGGGGGAAGTCACTACACACCTCGTTTAAACTATACAAGACAGTTACTGTCACCAAGTGCGCCCTGACTTTTTGATTTTAATCCAATAGTGGTGGGAACTCCAGCCACAGACTGAAGGAAATAGTTAAACTGTGTTGGAACACAGTAACTCTTCCCTTCTGCCATCCAGTCAACCCCTTGCCTGCAGTAGACTACTGTTCTGCATAAAAGCAAAGATGAAGAAACCATGCATTTTAAGTTGTCAACTAGCTGACAGACAGAGTGGCAAAATGCGAAGATATTTTCTGTTAACTTCTCATCGAAATCAGGAGTGATCACCAGTGGACACATTCGACTCTTTCGGTTCATGCTAAAGCTGTGCAGGGTAAACAAACCTGATACACTTCAGTTTTCAGCTATTTGGTTTTGTTTGTCTATAATCTTTCACCTGTTGTTATTATTATGCACCTTGGTATTTTATTTTAAGCAAGCTTGATTGTAATTGCAGTTGCCTGTTCGTCAGTCTCCATCTTCTTGAATAGCCCACAGTTCAACGTTCTTTTTTAACTTGTTTTTTAAAGAGAAACATTCATATCTCCTTGTGTACATTGTAAATTATGCAACTAAATCAGGGGTGATGAAAAGGCATTATGTATTATTAATTATTGCAAAGGTTTTTTGGAAAAAAAAAAACAAGCAAATTAATGTAAATAATGTAAAAATATGAACATGTAATGGAAAAGGAGTAATGAAGATAATAAGGTTAATTGAAAATTTGATGAACAAATAAGAATGAAAGAATGCACGATGGGAAACCAAGTCCAATGTGATGATCATGAGTGGTAAAATGGAGGAGTTGCAGTAATTCACTTTTAAGACGTCATTTTGCATGTTATTTTATGTTATAAACCAGAAGACCATTTTGTTTTGAGTGGGTGTTTTCATTGCTGATGTGTACATACATAGGTTTAATCCATGTTCTCAGGAGGCGATTACATTCTCTGTCTTGAAGGATTTTAATATAATTAAGCTAAATATGTTCTTTTTATTGTTGGCAGACAGAGCTCAGTCTTGATTTGTGCGTATTTATAGTTGTACAGATGCTGCTGAATAATCATACATGTATGAGTCTCGTGGGAATACTACAACCAGCAGTGTGCCTCCTTATGTTGCTTTGTGTAATTTTTATCATAAAGTGACACTGTGGATTAGAAATGAGTGCTGGATGTCAATGTTTAAGAAGAGCTGCAGGAAACTGGCAGAGGCAAGTGATAAACTGAGCGAAATGAAAAAAAAGCCTTGTGCAACTTCAGCACCATGGACAGTGACATTTCCTGTGCAGCAGTCAGAGAGATTTCTGACATTTCACATGACGATCAGAGCCAATCAACCAACCTCAGTCAGAAAAGGACCAGTAGATTAACAAATCCTCAGCACTGATTGAGCAATCTCTGATAGCAGAACATTATGGGCCTACGGCCACCGAAAAAATGTCTGAAAATTCAACCCAGTGCCGTAAACCTGTGTTCTTTCTACTGGCCAGTGGGACCAACGTCACTTGTGGCTGAGAGAGCCATGTGTGAAGATTTACTAAATTTTGCCCTAATGAGTCGAGATCACGAGCTTCACATCATTAATGCTGCATGATGTCGGCTCCATTTAGGGTAAAATAATAAACAACAGCCAGGCTTTTTGACCAGTCTCATTCAGTTGATGGGAGTCCGCTCCACCCTTGAATCCAAATATATCACTGCTGGCTCCAATCCAAAATGGGGATGGACAAATCTCCAAAACCAAAATGTATCGATTGATCTCTTTTCTGGGTCCAGTCACCGGTGGGCAAAAATAACATCACAATCTTTGAAAATAACATCAGCAGATGAAAACAAAGAAGACAAACAAAGAATATACCCAGTAGCAGAGGTTGCACCACATTGTATACACTGTGCTGCAATCAGCATGACGTACAGCCAGATCCCACACAGTTGTAATCATTAATAGATGTACAGGAGGCTAAGCAGGTTGAGGAAATTTGACTTGTCTCAGAATCATCAAACAGCAAGGAGCGAAAGGAGATTTTTTGTCCTTGGTCACAGGTAAGACAGGTGAGAAGTGAGGGACTGAGGCCAAACACTTTTTATGAAAAATAACAAATAAACAGAGAAAGAGAAGAGGGGCCTTAGGAAATATACTTGGACATTAAGCTTAAAGGAAGCAGCTGAGAAAAGTGGAGGAGGAAAACATGGTTGGAAACTCAGGGAGACTAGTGCAGGAAGACATTCGGTGAGTGAAGGGGAAACGCATGAGAAAACTGAGGTGAGGGAGCAGAAGCATGAAATTATTAAAGGAGTTGAAAAGAGTGCACAGGGGACATAGCTGTAGTCATAGGAGGGGAAACAAGAACTGAGGCTGAAGAAGGAAGAGATTACAGAGTTAAATATATTAAAAAGGATGGAGGGATGGAAGAAATGAGCAAAAGGAGGATTGGATGGTAAAGGAAAAGAAGTAAGCTGATTAGGGAAAGAAGAACGAGAGAGGGCAAGGTGTGAGTGTGTGTGTGTGTGTGTGTGTGTGTGTGTGCACAGAAATAGGGGTTGTTGCTGTGTGAGTGGCAGAAAGTAGAGTTAATGACACACGAAGAAAGACGTGAGAAAGACAAAAGGGTGAGAGCATGGAGAGAGGATGGACATGGAGGGCAAAGGAGGTTCAGACTGTCCACATGTCAAAGTGTCCTTGAGCAAGACGGTGAGCCCTAATTTGCTTCCAGTGGGGCCTGGCAGCGCCATCCATTGGTGTAGGAATGTGTCTATGAATGGGTGAATTAAGCCATTGTAAAGTACTTTGTGCGCAAAGCTGAGAAAGGCACTATATAAGTGGAGTCCATTTACCATTTACCAGGAATGAAGGCGCTTAGCAAAGAAAAACAAAGAGTCACATTAGCAGTATATACAGTAAGACAGAAAATGTCAAGGATGTAGCCCAGAGTATGGCACCGGATAGATATACAAGCTCAAAAGTAATGGTGCAAATATGTTTATAATGGGAAAGTCCACTGCAAGAGGCAGGGTGGCTCCTTGGCTGTCTCCATATTTTCAAAGAACCTCACAATAACCTCATGTTGTCCTCTTCTCATGTCGTTCTGGGGCATCTAATCAGTAATGTGTATTTTGTCTCCTTTTGCCAACTTCTCTTAATGTCACATATGCAGTCATCTGCCACAAGGAATGAGGCCAAAGAGCCCAAACCAAAGACTGCGTCACATTTTCACCCAGAGTGATGATGTGCTGGCGGCAGCCATGGTTATATGCTGTTACTCACTTCTTCTGACATAGCAGCGACAGTGAGACACTGCATGGACTCATCTCTTATTTACTTATCATGGTTGCATCACAGTCTGCTTCAGTTCGACTTGCACATGATGAAACTTTAAGCTAATATCTCTTGGTCATGAAAGAAACTTCACATTCTGACACCTGCATGAAAACACATACACTTAACCGATGATACTGTGGTCTACTTCTTTGACGTGAAAAAATGAAGATGTTCCCTCCTGACACGGCTAAAGTTTGGGGCCTTGATGATTCGATTCAAGATGAGATATTTAACACTATTTGTACTCCACATTGCGCAAATCCAGAGATTAGTAATTTTTCTGATACAGAATTTAATACATATGAAGATACTTAGCACATAGACAACCGTAATGGAGTAGAAATATCAGTTTTAATACACATCGTGTTATTAGCATCATCATCATCATCATCGTCAGTTAGACATATGCTAAACTAAGTGCGGCATAAGCTGGATGAGAAATGTGTTTTTTAAATGATTACCATTCCATTATTCGTTTAACCAGCATTCTGCACTTATTACACTTAGTGAATAATGCAAGCTGATTAATAATATATCAAGAGATAAAAATGGCTCCTGCTTTTCAAATGTGGGTTGCGAATAAGAGACAAAAACGGCACACACAGAAAATTAGACCTTCATTAGGAAATGAGTGAGTACAATAGGATCTTAACTATGCAAAATAATGAGGTTATAATTAAGGTTGTTTTTTAATGAAAGAGAGCAGGAAATCTGGATGAATGAATGAATGAGAGACAATAAAAAATATCAAGGTCAGGCAAATAGACACCAACTGCATTTCGACACCAGGAGAACAGTAATAGGAGCAGCGATTGTGTACACACAAGCACAGAGAGAGACAAAGAAACAGTTGTGAGTTATACACAAACATATCCTGGCAATATTTTTAATCTAGTCATGGCCAGACCAGATCAGATCAATACTGATTACATGACACATCGTATTTCTCTTTGCAACCAGAATAAGTAGAGCAGCAAAAACCATTAGATGTCTTAAATGCATGGCTTACATCCAACACTTAATGGCCACGGAGCTACAGGAGACAATATTTTAATGCCATCATCATTCTCTTTAAGCAGACTCACTTTCCAATGTCTAAGTGCTTTTTTTCCTCTGCAGAGGAAATACTGTGTCCTCTGTATGATCTCGTCTTTTAAAATACTTCCCTTTCCCTGAATCTAGGAGAAGGTTATGTGGTACACAAGAGGATTTTAGTTTAGAAATCATCTTTAAATATTTCTCTGGTGATGTTAGCTAGCAAATTAAAATCATTCATTTGTTGGTTTAAGATACGTCACCTTTATCACCATGCACCAAATAAATATGCAGGAAGAGTTTCTAACTGCTGAACCTCAGTGAGATTATTAGTATATAGACCAAAACAAAGTGAAACTTACTAAGTTACTTGTTTGTATCAAATATTCAAATCTCGCTACTCCTTTAAATTAAAGAGTGTCTCCAGCTTGACTTTCACAAGCAGCTTGATCTGAACTGTCACAGTCATCGTTGCCTCAGCAGCAGACAGTATGATAGTATTCCTTCAGTACACACACACACACACACACACACACACACGCACACACACACACACGCACACACACACACACACACACACACACACACACACACACAAACACATCTAGCGGAGCCATTGGTGCTAACCTTATATGCAAGCACTACTTGTACATGCCAAAATACATAAACTCCCTCAGCCACGCCAATTTTTTCTCCTCATGTCCTGTTCTGCTTTGAATTTTCCTTTTGAGGACTTTCTTATGAAAATATTAGCACCCATGCATTTGTGAATATTTCTTAACTTTACTCCCAGACCTGGTGAAAACATCATAGATTTTCTTTTTTGGAAAAAGCTTTCTTTGTCTGCAACATGAGGAGCTGTGAAGCCATGATATTGCTGTTGGGGTCATTTCTGTGAATATCATCTGTGTTAATCATCCTACTATAATTCTCCTTTTGTATGATGAGTGCATGGAAGTCAAGGGGAGACCAGGTGTGGATAGAGGAAGGAAACTGTTTTAAAACAAGTCCAAAGTAAAACTTGCTCCAGTGGGTGTGAAAATGTCTAGAAAACGGCATCATCGCCACGGAAACTGTGTTGCATACTGAAAAAATGACCAATCAAGGGCTCTTTACTGTTTGTGGTGGGTGCTGATGTTGGTGTGTCCCAGTTTCTTTGTCTTTCATGGTCTGAGCAGAGGAGATTGATTGATTTATTTATTCCAACGTGTGGGCAGCAGAACAATCTGTAAACAGCTTAGAGATTTTTATCTTCTTGAAGCAAAGGGTATTTCAACATTGAAAAGATGCAGAGCAACATTAGTATTCAGTGGGAGACATGGTCAGTCTTTTAGGACTAGTTAAAGCTCCACCAACTCCGCCTTCTGGTTCTTTAGCTGCTAAATGTGCCACAATGTTGACCAGCTTGTCCGTCGGCAGTGTGGCATTAGTCGGGTGGGGTTTGTTTAATCAGAGGGGTATACTTCTCTTATATGTTCCTCTCCTAGAAAACATTGTAATAAATATGTCTCGGCCTGCAGTGGAAAACCAGGCTGGTGGTCTGATATAACTGGGATCATGCCGAGCTGATGGCATTGCAGCCAAACGTTAAAGTTACTTTAACTCCTCAAACGTTAATTCTCTTTGACGCGGTGAGATGTAGCTGAGAGACATACTGTGTACAATATAATTAAGATCAGTGAACCACAACCACCAAAACATATCCTGTGATCCTCTGCTCTCTGTGTCTGTCCGTTAGCTTGGCTCAAAGCTACCATTTCTCTCACTCTGTCTCAGGGACAGTCAGAGGTCATTGAACTGCCAGCAACAGTCTCCGACAACAGAGACCAGTCGTATTTCTTTCACCAAGAAGGCTGAGTGGACAAAAGCAGTGGGAAGTATGCATTTGTTTTATGAGACAAATCTTAAAAGATGCTGAGCTTGGGTCACTATTTCACTTGAAGAAACTCACGGCTGACTCATGATTCATCATTGTGTATCCAAGATTTCTATGTTATTTGTAGGGGAAAAAAATAAAGAGCATTCTTCCAAATAATAACCTGAGTAATGTGTGTATGTCTGTCATCAAATAAAACAAATGCAAATGTTTTCTCTGGAAAGTCTGATTTTGCTGTTTGTGTAATACAACATGGCTGTAGAAAACAGCTGTCTCACATGTTAGCGTCTGATGCCAAGAGCCCTGACAAAGTATACGATGCTATTTGACCGCGTGGGATTGATTCAGTATTTGTGATTGCTCATTGCTCCATCTGACTGTTAATCATGCCATAACCAGTTTTGTTGAGGACTTATGCATCAATGATGTTGGTTTATCTCACAGATCTACGGCGTAAGCTTTGAACTCAGAAATGGAATAACTCTTCCTTCTCAGCCCTCTCTCTGTCTCTTGCTTTTCTCTGGTCGTAGCTTTATAATTGACAGCCATGCTCCGTCTGCAGTTTCACCGAGGCGCTCTGACAGCTGAGCGGGACTTTGACACTCCCTCTGTGCTAATGCTTCACAGCCTATCATTAAAATAGACTCGAGGGCGAGGCAAAGTGGGCGAGGGCACATGTCATGTAAGCCCTTACATTGGATTTTGAAGCTTGCTTGTAGTGATATTTCAATTACAAACCTATGCTTGCACAAGGAAGGTCAGTGAGGCTGTTTTTTAAGTTTTAGGCATTTGAGGTTTTGCTGACTTGCTTAAGGTGGATGTTTCCCAGTGGGTTTCGTCTTGGTGTTGGAGTCTAAATGGCTATTTAGCCCAAAAAAACAGCTCAACCCTGACTGGAATACAGAATACAAGATTCTATGTGCGATACTGACTGACATTGTGTTCAAGCAACAAAGGCACGTTAAGAAAGAGAGAAGCTTCCGTCTATGAACTGGCAGGACTCGCATTCATTTACATGCACGTTCAGCTATCACCAACAGAAAAGCTTGGATTATGGCTCACACACAGAGGGAAAGTGACTTACTCTACAACATACAAAATATTATTTTCTGCAAAATGAAAGCCTCATATCATCTTTAATGGTTAAATATGCTCAGCCTGGAATTTTCAGGGTGAATGAATTTAGTGAAACTAAATGGCAAATGAGCAGGATTATCTGTGACACTTCTGACAGAAAAAGCATCACTAGTGTGGAACAAGCATAAATCATTCATTCAATCATTCATTCAATTTAAATTCAAGAATAATCATTCAGATTAAAATAACTTTAATAAAACATACATTCAGCATAGGAATTTATTTGAAACCCAGCTGTAGTATAATATCACATTTTAGACTTGGATTTATTCTGTTATTTGATTTAAATTGAAGGTGCTGAAGGGCTGCTTCCTTGTCAGCGTTTTTTCTTCTTGTGCACCCAAACAGTCAATTCAGAGGAGCAGATAAATGACTGCCACACTGTGAGACTGCTGTAGCTCTGATATTTAGGCTGAAAAACATGTTTTTATCCATTATTCTTTGGAAATGGGTTAGAACATATTAAAATGTGTTCTCTGCATTGCTTATCAGTTTGCGTTGTGAGGCACATGGTCTTTCAGGAGGCTTCTTTTGCCAGGTACACAAAAACATGTTGGTTGAAAGCTGCTGCCAGCGCAATTTAATCTGGAAAACAGTTTGGGATGTTCACTCTTCTCAGGGCAAATGATGTCATGATGCTGAAACACTGCCCAGCAGCTCATTCACTTAACAAGACAAACATCCACTTACGTGCTCATCCGTGCACGCACCCACACACAACTCAAGTGCAGTCACTTTCTTTAAAGGTTATAGAACAAATGAGTATCGTCTGCTTCTTCCTCTGTTTCTCTCACATCTGCTGCTACAGGACCATCGTCATTAGTCATCACAGTCTGAGCTGCTGTCACCGGAAGCAGCTCGGACGTACTAACATGCACGCGCACCCAGACCAGCAATCATCAAACTAAAGGACAGGAGTCGCTTGGACACACAACTACATAACCATCTCCAACAAGATGGCTAACCGCAATACAGGAAAAGCACCATCTGTTGAAGTGATATGGATGCCATGAAACTCTAACATACACACACACACACACACACACACACACACACACACACACACACACACACACACACACACACACACACACACACACACACTGAATACCTGCTCAAATAATCAGCACATTCGGTCAAGATGTCCGCCCAGACTTAATCCTAATATTCCAACGAGTCCGACCTTCAGGGGATCCGTCTCGCTAACGCCCACCGGGGGTTCTGCAAAACCAAAACTGGTCTGCTCTCGTTTTGGTTTGATCAAACATTTCACTTCTCAGTCAGAGAGACAAATGGAACCAAACAACGCGCTGGCTCGTCAGGGATTTCCATTGTGTCATTTTGACTGAGAAGGGTTTTATTCAGCCTCACTCATACATCATTTCTATTCCACGGCCTCCAGGAATGCAGCGTGCGTATTTTTCAGTTAGCGGCCGTTGAAAAGCGATGATTGTAATGTTTCCTCTTTCGGTGCGCTCAGCGTGAATGAAACCTTCATTTGCTCGGAGGTCTAACAGCCGGGCCGTGACTTCGGTCGCGTCCCAGAGGGCTGTCTGCAGACGCTGATTGATGATTCCACTACCTGCTGGCTTTCTTCTAAATAAACTACTTTGTACTTCTTTCATCGCCTCCCACTCTCGTCCACTCTTTGCACGATTCATCCATCTCTGCCTGTTCCAATCACATTTTATCGGCACCAACCAGCCAACAAATGCCAACATTTTGTAATCCTTTAATTTCATCTTATTTTTATTCTTTTTTCCCTTTTTTATTTTTCATGTACTACTTTATTTTCATTTCCTTTCTCTCCTTTTTATTTTTTTTATAACATTTCACTTTTTTCTCCCTAACCTAGTTTGTTCCGTTCTCTTCTTCTTCAGCCTGTTTCTCCTCAGATTCACCTCCATTCTTCCATCTTCCAGCTCATTCAAGCTGCTTGTCGCTGAGTACAAGCACATCGCACCTCCTGTAACTTCTCAAGCCCTTTTTATTCACCCAAGGCCATTTGGATATTTGCATGCTGTCGCTTTTTCCCCCCCGAGCAGACAGTTGACAGCAGGCTGTCACCAGCCACATGTCTCTGGAAACACTTTGTTTATCCCATCAGGAAACTTCCCAAGGGTGTGTGTGACTTTGCTTCTCATCTTTGTATTGTCAGGATTTTCGTTTTGTGTCCAGACGTAGAACACCTGTGTGTGTTTTTTCTCTGAGGGGACCGTCTCTCAAGCCAACGTTTTCCTTGTGTTTTCATTATTGCGGTGCTCGTGAACAACTTGTTCATCATGTTCTGTGATTTCTGGAGCTGGTTTTCATGATTCGTTTAGGGTTTCAGGCGGCTGTTTGTTTTGAGTATGTGGTCATTTTATCTGAAATAATGTGCCTTCACAGCTCTCTAGAGCCTGATACGAACCTGTGGGGCAATAACACCTGCATCACTTCAACTCTTTGCTTCACTGCAGTCATGAATCTTCGCTGCTGATTGCACCTTCCTACGCTCTTAATAATATATTCATTCCTGGGATGTATTCAAATGTAAAGCTCTCTATTGTTGGCTTCATTAGTGGCCTGTATGGAGACGAGAGAGATGTGTAGAAGTGTCGATGTTTTACATTAATACATATATTATTTAAAGGTTAAATGGTCATACAATCAGCATTCTGTATCTATTCAATTATTGGTAACTAGACACTCACGATTCAGTCGCTCCAGTGCCTGAATGTATGCTGTACATATCCTTTTTTTGTCATTTCAGTTTTTTCTTAGTCAATATTATTGTATTTTTGTTATTGTAACTTTTAGTGGTAAGAAAAAGGAAAAAGTACTTGATCCCCCGAATGTAAGGGTTTAGGGTTAGGTTAGGGTTGGGTTAGGGTTTAGAGTTAGTTTAAGGTTAGGTTAGGTTAGGGTTGGGTTAGGGGTTAGGGTAAGGTGAGGTTAGGTTAGGGTTGGGTTGGGTTGGGTTAGTGTTTAGGGTTAGATTAGGGTTTAGGGTAAGGTTAGGTTAGGTTAGGGTTGAGTTAGGGGTTAGGGTAAGGTGAGGTTAGGTTAGGTTCGGTTGGGGTTAGGGTTAACCACCGTGATCATTTCCAACGACAGCAGATGAAGAAGATGTCCTCTAGGATCTGACTTTTCCTCCAGTTCCTGCTCTGTATTATCACTCTTGGATTATCTATATATGAAATAATTATTACTACTGTCTTATTACTACTATCCGTGATTATGAGGGGAAATACTTGTGTGCTCTTGCAGGCGGAGCTGGAGATCCAACTGGCTCTCGAGCGTGAGGAACAGGACCAGCGTGCCGCCATCCTGGAGCAGGAGAGGCGGGACAGAGAGTTAGCCATGAGAATCGCTCAGAGCGAAGCGGAGCTCATCACCGAAGACGGTCAGGTGGACGCAAGCCTGCGCAGGTATTTTACACGTGAACGCAGAACATGCAAACACGTGCTGCGTAATAACCAAGTGTAACGGCGTTCTTCCTGCTGCTCCCACAGTGACGAGTCCTTTTCAGATCTCCCTATCTCTTCATCCTCGGCCAGAGCCATGTAAGACATCAGCAGCTTTGTGCCCACGTCCAAGTGTAAACTAACACAAGCAGCCACTTGTTCCCTCGCCGGCTTTACCCCCCCTCCCCCCCCAAATCTCTTAGCTGCTTTCATTAGATGCAAGATCATACCAGCAATGCAAAGCCCTAGACATCCTGTATTTTCTAGTTAGTCTCATCTGATGATGAGAGAAGATAAATTATGTGTGATCATGGGCAAAATCCAAATGAGAGGTGGATCAGAATGTCAGAACGTGCTCTGTTTACTTGTCTGGTCCTAATTGGAGCTGTGATACCTATGTGGTGTTTGCATCCTTTGCAGTGCTGGTGCTCCGATCGGTCCATGTGCGTCACTGCCTGTTAGCGCTGCAGCTGTTAGTGAAGGTGGATTTACTAAATAATCCAATAATAATAACGCTAATAACACACACACTGCAGCTGCTTTGTGCTGCTGCAAGAGATTCACAGAGCTTCTGCCTGACAAGTGGGGATGGGATGAGCTGTCCAATTCTGAGACTGTGTGTGTGTGTCCATGATAGCCCGTTGTGTTAAGTGAGCCATCAAATATTTTAGTACATTTTGTCCGATGAAAGACTTGTGTTGTTTCAGCCAGAACGACTGAAGGTTTAACAGACCTGTCTGTCACTTATGTTAATTCTAGTCACACATTTGCCTAATGGTGCCTTTTATGACACTTACGTCACCTTACATCACCTTACATCATCATGAGTAGTTAAACACACATTAAAATGCAGGTAAAGTAACGGTGTTGAGGAATACAAAGGTACAATTGGAAAAATGTCTTTGAATCAACCTTCAGTCTTTTTTTTGTAAAAAAAAAAAAACATTGAGTATTCATGTATGTGGCCCTGAAGTAGAACAGAACAGAACAGAATAGAATAGAATAGAATAGAATAGAATAGAATAAAATAGTCCTTATTGTCATTTCACAGTCGTAGAGAAAATTGGAGCATTGAAAAAAAAAGTAAAGAAAACAATAAACAAACAGAAGTGAGTGGAAGTTTTTCAAAAGGAACATTATCAGAAATTAGTATTATTATTTATCATTATTAAGTCTAAAAGATTCTGAGATTGACAC